>OW121743.1:17186383-17351383 GCA_933228675.1 Stomorhina lunata
ACAATTCACGAATTAATATCAATCATACGTCACATATGATATATATATATTATTACTCATACGCCTAGTCATAATTGTATACTAGGGTGTCCTAAAAAATTTAAAGTCATTTTACAGAAAGAGTACCACTCAAGTGTTTTTTTTCCATAGTGGCATGATGACAAAAGTGATATATTGTACATATGTAGGTCCTTTGTGCTATCTCGGAAACTTTAAAAACCCGTTTTTTGTACGCACTCCGATATAAACATTTCTTTGCTTATTTTCTTTAATATTGGCCCATTTATCAGTTACAAATCTTGACCTAGAAATTTCTAAAATATTTCTTTCCACATACCGAAGTTTTTAGCAATTGGATGAATTTGCCCCTGATGGTACAAGAATTAAAAACTATCAATTGTAGATCTTGTCTACAATTTGCATTTTTTTATTAACTAAATTCTTCTTAAACTTTTTGAGTTATTGCATTAAATTAAAACATAATTGATGGGAGTTTTATAATTGGTAGGAGTTTTGTAATTGATTGGAGTTACAAACTGTTGAAAGACTCCACTTTTGCTACTCCGATTGGGATAACTATAAAGCATTTATTTCGAACGCATTAATGGCTTCCTTATGCATTGGATTTGACTCACTAACTCTCGTTTTTAATGCTAAAAAAGTTTTTTGTCTGAGCCGATTGTCATGATAGAAAACGATCTTTTATGATTTCTGGAATAAATTTTTAAAATTAACCGTTTTATGACCCACAAATTAAAATATTGTAGGGCTTAAAGCAGTTCTATTCTATATATAATATTAAGTTTTATTTTGCTATAATTTTTTCCGTTCTCATGGAAAACTAGTGTTTATTACTTATTTTAAGAAGTGATTTCTTTTCCTTCATTACCATTACAAATCATTTAAATACTACTAGAACTTTTGAAGTTATTAACATTTTCCCAAAAGCAGCCCCTTAATTAATATCAATCATACGTAATGTAACCTGTATTTTTCATATCCAATTTATTACTCATACGCTCGGGAATAAAGTGTTTCATGATTTTTTTCATTCATTTTAAATCAATTTAAGTTGGGAAAAAATTTCCTTTTTATTAAACTTTTAAAAACCCGACAAATCGCATGATTGTAGGACTTTTAATTATCCTATTTAATATTTTTTAGTTTTTTTGTTGCTATACTATTTTCTGTTCTTATGGCAATCTTCTGGATATGACTTATTTCAAAAAGTGATTTCTTTTCTTTAGTTTCTATTACAAATCATTAAAATCCCATTAGAACTTTTAAAGTTATTAACATTTTTCCAAACCAACCCCTTAATTAATATCAATCATACGTAATGTTGATCAATATTTTTCATATCAAATTTATTACTCATACGCTTGGGAATAAAGTGCTTAATGATTTTTTTCATTGATTTTAAGTCAATTTAAGTTGGGAAAAAATTTACTTTTTATTCAACTTTTAAAAAACCCGACAAATCGCATGATCCTATTTAATATTTTTTAGTTTTTTTTTTTGCTATACTATTTTCTGTTCTTATGCCAATCTTCTGGATATTACTTATTTCAAAAAGTGATTTCTTTTCTTTAATTTTCATTACAAATCATTTAAATCCTACTAGAACTTTTGAAGTTATTAACATTTTCCCAAAGCAACCCCTTAATTAATATCAATCATACGTAATGTCGATCAATATTTTTCATATCCAATTTATTACTCATACGCTTGGGAATAAAGTGTTTAGTAATTCTTTTCACTAATTTAAAATTTGTAAAATATTTCCTATTTACTTAACTTTTTTAAACCCCACAAAATCGCATGTTTACAGGATTTTTAATAATCATATTTTATATTTTCCAGATTTATTTTGCTATAATTTTTTCAGTTCTTATTGAAAACTTGAGGTTATTACTTATATGAAAAAGTGCTTTCTTTTTCTTCATTTCCGTTAGAAAGTATTAAAATCCCACTAGAATTTTAAAAGTTATTAACATTTTCCCAAAGCAACCCCTTAATTAATATCAATTATACGTAATGTAGGTCAATATTTTAATTATATAATTTATTACTCATACGTGTTCAATGATTTCTTTAAATTAATTTTAAATCTCTATTAAAACAATTTAACTTAAGAGCAAAATTTCAAATTTATAAAACATTCAAATTTATACTTTTTTCTTATTGTTCCCCATTTAATCCACTTAAATATCTGTTTATGACTTTTTGCAATTTGTAGGATTTTTTAAATTTTCCTTTCATGACTTTTACTTTTTATGTCTTTTTTTCTACAGCCTAAGGGTGAAAATTGTTTTCTTAAACTTTTTTTTTGTCATCACCATAAAATCTCATGTAATCGCTCTATTTAACACATTTTATTAGGTCATTTATTTTTGGTCTTAAGGATGGAAAAAAAACTGATAGGTTTTCGTAAGGTTTAGGGTTGGGAGGAAAAAACTCAAATAACAAGAAAAAAAGTTTGTAAGACTTAATGGAAATTATTTTGAAGTTATCACTCTAGAAACACTGTCATTCCTCTTCTTTGATCTGCCCGAAAATATCGTTTTGTCCTAATAGAGCTATGGACATTAATTCCAATTAACCTTTAAAGACCTCGGATTCAACATAAACGCCTTTTTGGACTTACAATGCCTAAAGTTGTAATATCCTCTATAAAGTAAAATTTTAATAATAAAGTAGATATGCAGTCCATGTCTGTAAAGTCCTTCTAAAGGCCGATACTGGCCTAATGCGATTTAGTTCCTTTTAGTCTGATGCGACAACTTTAATAAGAGAAAAAGTAGCTTTAATAGTTTTATTATATCTATCGTAATAAATATTAATGGCTTAAGTCGAAATTTCGAGCTTTGCGATATTAAGTGTTTTGTCAAAAATATTTAAGGATTTTTTATGAAAAAATTAACATATAAATGCATATAGTTTTATTAAAAATAACATTTGATACTTGAAATTTAGCTGAGTAATAGATTTTGCAATAGAGAATTAGAATATGCACTAAAATGAAAAAGCACTTATGTCAATTTAAGCCATTATCATTTCTTGCCACAGACGTATTTAATTCAAATTGCTCTCTACTATTGTTTAGCTCTAAAATATAAAATATATGTTTCTCATATCTCTTTCCTTATGGTTTTTCCTCTTTTTCTTAACACTAAGCCAAACCTCATACCGCTGCTCTTTTACTTTTAGCCCCAAAGCCAAAATAAATGACATCATAAAATGTGTTAAATAAAGCGATTATATGAGTTTTTTATGGCTTTTGAAAGGAAAAAGAAAAAACAGAGAATTAAGAAAGTGTCCCTAGACTTAGGCAGGAAAAAAGGACAAAAAAAGAAAAATAGGGAAACTCATAAACAGGCTCATAAAAGGATTATATAAAAAATAAAATTGACAAGAAAAAAATAAAAAATTGTCTCTACAAGAAATGGATTTTAATGTGAGTTATTGATGTAAAAAATTAGAATGCAATTTATTCCAGAGCGTATGATTAATACACTTGATTTTTAAATTTTACATATGTGGCGTATGATTGATATTAATTAGGAGATTACTTTGGAAAATTGGTAATAACTCGAAAAGTTTTACAACGATTTCAAAGATTTAAAATGCAAACGAAAATTAACACAAAATGTATGTTAATAAAGAATCGGGGTTTCTAAAGTAGATATTGGAAACAGACTATTTTCAACTTAATTCATAGATGTAGCATAAACTACGATTAATAATGTCTTATAGTCGACTCTAGGATGTTATGGTTGACCATAATATCTATAGTCGATCGAATATAGTCTTTATAGCCGGTATACTATAGTCTCTAAAGTCAACCGATTACAGACTCTAAAGTCACTTGACTATAGTCTTTATAGTTGCTCGACTATAGTCTCTATTGTCGCTCGATTATAGCCTTATAGTCGCTCAACTATTGTTTATATAGTCGGTCGACTATAGTCTCTATAGTCGCTCAACTATTGTTTATATAGTCGGTCGACTATAGTCTCTATAGTCGCTCAACTATTGTTTATATAGTCGCTCGACTATAGTCTCTATAGTCGGTCGACTATGGTCTCTATTGTCGGTCGACAATGGTCTCTATAGTTTGTCGACTATGGTCTCTATAGTTGGTCGACTATAGTCTCTATAGTCTGTCGACAATAGTCTCCATAGTTTGTCGACTATGGTCTCTATAGTTGGTCGACTATAGTCTCTATAGTCGGTCGGCTATAGTCTCTATAGTAAGTCGGCTATAGTCTCTTTAGGCACTCGACTATAGTCTCTATAGTGCGTCGACTGTAGTGTCTATAGTCAGTTGGCTACAGTCTCTATAGTCGGTCGACTATAGTCTCTATAGTCGATTGACAATGGTCTCTATAGACGGTCGACTATAGTCTCTATAGTCGGTCGACTATAGTCTCCATAATCGGTCGACTATAATCTTTATAGTCGGTCGACAATTGTCTCAATAGTTGGTCAACTATAGTCGCTATAGTCGGTCGACTAAAGTCTCTATAGCCGGTCGACTATAGTCTCTATATTATATAAAAAATAAAATTGACAAGAAAAAATAAAAACTTATCTCTACAAGAAATGGTTTTTCATGTGAGTTATTGATGTAAAAAATTAGAATGCAATCTATTCCAGAGCGTATGATTAATACACTTGATTTTTAAATTTTACATATGTGGCGTATGATTGATATTAATTAGGAGATTACTTTGGAAAATTGGTAATAACTCGAAAAGTTTTACAACGATTTCAAAGATTTAAAATGCAAACGAAAATTAACACAAAATGTATGTTAATAAAGAATCGGGGTTTCTAAAGTAGATATTGGAAACAGACTATTTTCAACTTAATTCATAGATGTAGCATAAACTACGATTAATAATGTCTTATAGTCGACTCTAGGATGTTATGGTTGACCATAATATCTATAGTCGATCGAATATAGTCTTTATAGCCGGTATACTATAGTCTCTAAAGTCAACCGATTACAGACCCTAAAGTCACTTGACTATAGTCTTTATAGTTGCTCGACTATAGTCTCTATTGTCGCTCGATTATAGCCTTATAGTCGCTCAACTATTGTTTATATAGTCGGTCGACTATAGTCTCTATAGTCGCTCAACTATTGTTTATATAGTCGGTCGACTATAGTCTCTATAGTCGCTCAACTATTGTTTATATAGTCGCTCGACTATAGTCTCTATAGTCGGTCGACTATGGTCTCTATAGTCGGTCGACAATGGTCTCTATAGTTTGTCGACTATGGTCTCTATAGTTGGTCGACTATAGTCTCTATAGTCTGTCGACAATGGTCTCCATAGTTTGTCGACTATGGTCTCTATAGTTGGTCGACTATAGTCTCTATAGTCGGTCGGCTATAGTCTCTATAGTAAGTCGGCTATAGTCTCTTTAGTCACTCGACTATAGTCTCTATAGTGCGTCGACTGTAGTGTCTATAGTCAGTTGGCTACAGTCTCTATAGTCGGTCGACTATAGTCTCAATACTCGATTGACAATGGTCTCTATAGACGGTCGACTATAGTCTCTATAGTCGGTCGACTATAGTCTCTATAATCGGTCGACTATAATCTTTATAGTCGGTCGACAATTGTCTCAATAGTTGGTCGACTATAGTCGCTATAGTCGGTCGACTAAAGTCTCTATAGCCGGTCGACTATAGTCTCTATAGTCGGTCGACTATAGTCTCTATAGTCGGTCGACGATGACCTCTGTAGTCGGTCGGCTATAGTCTCTATAGTTAGTCGGCTATAGTCTCTATAGTCACTTGACTATATTCTCTATAGTCGGTCGGCTATAGTCTCTATTGTCGGTCGACTATAGTCTCTATAGTCGGTCGACTATAGCCTCTATAGTAGGTCGACAATGGTCTCTATAGTTAGTCAACTATGGTCTCTATAGTTGGTCGACTATAGTCTCCATAGTTTGTCGGCTATAGTCTCTATAGTAAGTCGGCTATAGTCTCTTTAGTCACTCGACTATAGTCTCTATAGTGCGTCGACTGTAGTGTCTATAGTCAGTTGGCTACAGTCTCTATAGTCGGTCGACTATAGTCTCTATAGTCGATTGACAATGGTCTCTATAGACGGTCGACTATAGTCTCTATAGTCCGTCGGCTATAGTCTCTATAATCGGTCGACTATAATCTTTATAGTCGGTCGACGATTGTCTCAATAGTTGGTCGACTATAGTCGCTATAGTCGGTCGACTAAAGTCTCTATAGCCGGTCGACTATAGTCTCTATAGTCGGTCGACTATAGTCTCTATAGTCGGTCGACGATGACCTCTGTAGTCGGTCGGCTATAGTCTCTACAGTTAGTCGGCTATAGTCTCTATAGTCACTTGACTATATTCTCTATAGTCGGTCGGCTAAAGTCTCTATTGTCGGTCGACTATAGTCTCTATAGTCGGTCGACTATAGCCTCTATAGTAGGTCGACAATGGTCTCTATAGTTAGTCAACTATGGTCTCTATAGTTGGTCGACTATAGTCTCCATAGTTTGTCGGCTATAGTCTCTATAGTCACTTGACTATAGTCTCTATAGTCACTTGACTATAGTCTCTATAGTCGGTCGACTATAGTCTTTATAGTCGGTCGACTATAGTCGGTCGACTATAGTCTCTATAGTCGGTCGACAATGGTCTCTATAGTTGGTCGACTATGGTCTCTATAGTTGGTCGACTATAGTCTCTATAGTTAGTCGCCTATAGTCTCTATAGTTAGTCGGCTATAGTCTCTATAGTCACTTGACTATAGTCTCTACAGTCGGTCGACTATAGTTTCTGTAGTCGGTTGACTATAGTCCCTGTAGTCAGTCGACTATAGTCTCTATGGTTGGTCGACTATAGTCTCTGTAGTGAATCGACCATAGTCTCTATAGTCGGTCGACTATAGTCTCTATAGTCGGTCGACTATAGTCTCTATAGGCGGGTGACTATAGTCTCTATAGTCGCTCGACTATAGTCTCCTTAGTCGGTCGACTTTAGTCTCTATAGTCGTTCGACTATAGTCTCTATAGTCACTCTACTATAGTCTCTATAGATGGTCGACTACAGTTTCTATAGTCGTTCGACTATAGTCTCTATAGTCACTCGACTGTAGTCTCTATAGTCGCTCGACTATGGCCTCTATAGTCGGTCGACTATAGCCTCTTTAGTCTGTCGGCTATAGTCTCTGTAGTCGTTCGACTGTAGTCTCTATAGTCACTCGACTATACTCTCTATAATCTTTATAGACGGTCGACTATTATCTCTATAGTCGGTCGCCTATAGTCTCCATAGTTGGTCGACTATAGTCTCTATAGACTGTCGACTATAGTCTCTAGAGACGATCAACTATAGCCTTTTTGGTCGGTCGACTATAGTCTCTGTAGTCGTTCGACTATAGTCACTCGACTATACTCTCTATAGTCGCTCGACTATAGCCCCTATAGTCGGTCGACTATAGTCTGTATAGTCAGTCGACTATAGTGTCTATAGTCAGTCGGCTATTGTCTCCATAGACGGTCGACTATAGTCTCTATAGTCAGTCGTCTCTATAGTTAGTCTTTGTAGTCGGTTGACTATTATCTCTATAGACGGTCGACTATAGCCTGTATAGTAAGTCGACTATAGCCTGTATAGTTGGTCGACTATAGTCTCTACAGTCGGACTATAGTCAAGGCTCTAGGCTCTTGACTATAGTCTCTATCGCTTGACTATAGTTTCTTTAGTTACTTGACTATAATCTCTATAGTCGGTCGACTGTAGTCTCTATAGTCGCGCTACTATAGTCTCTATAGTCTCTACAGTCACTCGACTATAGACTATACTACAGAGCGTATGATTCATAAATTTATGGATAATTGGCGTATGATTGATATTAATATGAGGATTGCTTTGAAAAATTGTTAACAACTCTAAAAGTTTTAAAGAGATTTTAATGATTCAAAATGAAAATGAAAGCTTACAAAACATTTATGCTACTAAAGGTTCAGGGTTTTAATAGCAAATATTGGAAACAAACGATTTTTAATTTAATTAATGTATGTAGCATTGACTACAATTAAAAATGTCTTATAGTTAAGTCAGATTTTAAATTTGTTATTTTTTCTTTTGAATATTTTAAAACTAAGAAGTATTCTAATATTCTGTTCTCAATGTATCAAAGAGCCAACAGCTTAAATATGGATAGATCATGTGAAAAATGTTCATCTGTGAAACGCTGCTGAAACAGATACTTAAACAGATTAAATGGGGATATAATTTAGAAGATATAAATAAATTTTGTTTTCTTAGAATTAGGTTTTAATTTGAATTATTGACAGGAAACTTAATATGAGATTTAACTTAGAGCGTATGATTAAAAAAATCAGATTCTTAAAATTTTACATATGTGGCGTATGATTGATATTATTTAGGAGATCAGTTTGGAAAATTGGTAATAACTCGAAAAGTTGGTAATGAATTTTAATGATTCAAAAAGCAAATAAAAGCTATGAAAAAAAGAAATGTTTTAATAATGACCCTATAGTGTTAAGGAAAAAACTAAAAAGCAGGTGTTTTAAACACAATTGAGGGAGATTTCGGTAACTAGGATTAAAATATGTCATAGAGATAAGATAAAATTTTATTTTGTCATTATTTCTTTAGAATTGTTCAAAACTCTAAATAAATCAAATGATTTAAAATTATCAAATGAACATATTTTTTTATCAAATAAACATATTTTAGTTTCTATTGAATTTTCTGAATTACATCATAGGGTGACGATGTTAATATTTATTGATTTTAAAAACCTATAATAAACTATACCTTCATAGGTTGGCAGCTAATAAATATAAACAATACCCACTCTCTGTGTTTGGTTACGGATATTAATTTATTCTGTCAATTTTGCATTAATTCTTATAAATATTGGACATAAACATGTATCCGGTGTTCTTAACTTAATTAAAACAATACAAAATTTTGGCCAAGGGAAATGAAATATAAGGTATTGCAATATATTTTCTGGTGGCAATATACCCACAATTTTTATATTTGTATACATATAACAGTGGGTAAAATAAGGGAAACATTTACCTTTTTTGGTACAATATACAACCATAATTCATTGGAGTTAAAGCCACTATCTTCATGTTTAAACGAATATGTTCCAAAAATACACAAAAGTTATGTATATTTTTGTTCACAACAAACAATTTATTTATAAAACATGATACATGTATTTTTGTCCCCGAAAGGATATCGATGTTCAGTAGCCAATATGTAAGTGAATTTTGGGGTACAACAGCCAATACCAGCAAAAATGCATATATTGAATGAAAATTAAAGTTTCTAAATAGAATATATCAATTGTATTCTTTTATATCATAATAACTTATATTTATCTCATTTACTTTCACAAATTCTCATTAACACTTACCAAGACAAATTGAGACCTGTAACACCACAAACCGGAAGAAGGAATTGAAAAAAATACATACATGTCATATCCTTCATTCTTTACAGAAATTGAAAACATTCCAATTAATTTACCTCAGAAGTGTTGGCAGATTTGATACCAATAATGAACAATAGGAATTTAATTTGTCATTAATTAAAGCAATTTTATTAATGGCTCTAACAAAAGAAAATTAAGAAAATCTTAAGGAAGAAATAAAAGGAAAAATGAAAGTAAGGAAAATATATAAAAAGCCAAGAGATAATATAATTTTTAATATAGTCTAAGTCTAGTCATAGTCATAGTCTAGTCATAGTCTAGTCATAGTCTAGTCATAGTCTAGTCATAGTCTAGTCATAGTCTAGTCATAGTCTAGTCATAGTCTAGTCATAGTCTAGTCATAGTCTAGTCATAGTCTAGTCATAGTCTAGTCATAGTCTAGTCATAGTCTAGTCATAGTCTAGTCATAGTCTAGTCATAGTCTAGTCATAGTCTAGTCATAGTCTAGTCATAGTCTAGTCATAGTCTAGTCATAGTCTAGTCATAGTCTAGTCATAGTCTAGTCATAGTCTAGTCATAGTCTAGTCATAGTCTAGTCATAGTCTAGTCATAGTCTAGTCATAGTCTAGTCATAGTCTAGTCATAGTCTAGTCATAGTCTAGTCATAGTCTAGTCATAGTCTAGTCATAGTCTAGTCATAGTCTAGTCATAGTCTAGTCATAGTCTAGTCATAGTCTAGTCATAGTCTAGTCATAGTCTAGTCATAGTCTAGTCATAGTCTAGTCATAGTCTAGTCATAGTCTAGTCATAGTCTAGTCATAGTCTAGTCATAGTCTAGTCATAGTCTAGTCATAGTCTAGTCATAGTCTAGTCATAGTCTAGTCATAGTCTAGTCATAGTCTAGTCATAGTCTAGTCATAGTCTAGTCATAGTCTAGTCATAGTCTAGTCATAGTCTAGTCATAGTCTAGTCATAGTCTAGTCATAGTCTAGTCATAGTCTAGTCATAGTCTAGTCATAGTCTAGTCATAGTCTAGTCATAGTCTAGTCATAGTCTAGTCATAGTCTAGTCATAGTCTAGTCATAGTCTAGTCATAGTCTAGTCATAGTCTAGTCATAGTCTAGTCATAGTCTAGTCATAGTCTAGTCATAGTCTAGTCATAGTCTAGTCATAGTCTAGTCATAGTCTAGTCATAGTCTAGTCATAGTCTAGTCATAGTCTAGTCATAGTCTAGTCATAGTCTAGTCATAGTCTAGTCATAGTCTAGTCATAGTCTAGTCATAGTCTAGTCATAGTCTAGTCATAGTCTAGTCATAGTCTAGTCATAGTCTAGTCATAGTCTAGTCATAGTCTAGTCATAGTCTAGTCATAGTCTAGTCATAGTCTAGTCATAGTCTAGTCATAGTCTAGTCATAGTCTAGTCATAGTCTAGTCATAGTCTAGTCATAGTCTAGTCATAGTCTAGTCATAGTCTAGTCATAGTCTAGTCATAGTCTAGTCATAGTCTAGTCATAGTCTAGTCATAGTCTAGTCATAGTCTAGTCATAGTCTAGTCATAGTCTAGTCATAGTCTAGTCATAGTCTAGTCATAGTCTAGTCATAGTCTAGTCATAGTCTAGTCATAGTCTAGTCATAGTCTAGTCATAGTCTAGTCATAGTCTAGTCATAGTCTAGTCATAGTCTAGTCATAGTCTAGTCATAGTCTAGTCATAGTCTAGTCATAGTCTAGTCATAGTCTAGTCATAGTCTAGTCATAGTCTAGTCATAGTCTAGTCATAGTCTAGTCATAGTCTAGTCATAGTCTAGTCATAGTCTAGTCATAGTCTAGTCATAGTCTAGTCATAGTCTAGTCATAGTCTAGTCATAGTCTAGTCATAGTCTAGTCATAGTCTAGTCATAGTCTAGTCATAGTCTAGTCATAGTCTAGTCATAGTCTAGTCATAGTCTAGTCATAGTCTAGTCATAGTCTAGTTGTTGAATATTAATTTCTACTTATCAGAATATTATTGCTTCACCTTCAATGAATTTTAGCTGAATTGATTTAAATTTTATCCTTTAATCTAGAAAATATATAAATTTCTCCATAATTTCTATTAAACATTTTCCTGCATATGTTCACAGCAGAAATTAACTCATTAAGCTTGAACTGAAATTTATTGCTTTTCAATTAAATTTTACATCTCAGCTTCAGGTCTTAGACTAAATCCTTTACAATTCCACTTAATCGAGTGAAGTGTTTTGTTATGTGACAGCTGATGGAAGCCATTGGTCTGTCAGACTAAAGGCAATAACATGCACAAATATGTTGAGGAATGTTAATATCATAAATATGATAGAGCATTTGTTGCATAAGTTTTAGCTCTTATTCAAGAAGTAATAAATAATAATGCTTTTGTGGAATTGTTCATAGATTTGTGCGTTTTAGATATAGGAGTAATAGAGATTCTGTAAACCGTTTTGAAATTAATTTATTTAATATTAAATTAGACTTAAGAACAATAAGAGTATTTTCATTATGGGGCGGCATTTGTGTAGCATACCTTTAGGATGAACTAAATTATTTCTATCATATAAAATTAGCTAAATTTTATGCTGGTTTGTCGAAATATTATTAAATACCTAATAATGAAAGAGTTTTATTTAAGCTTTATATTTTTACAAACAAAATGACAAATTTAAATTTGAAATTTTGTTAAACTTTTTGCAGTAGAAATAATTTTAAACTTCCCTAAAGTATGCAACAAAATACTGCAATACATCGTGAAGAAGAATGAAAAATATTCCCTATAGTAGGAGCTACGATTAAAAATTTTATTTATAATAGGATATTAATAATTTGAAAATATCAAAAATGACTCTATCAAGAACGAAAAATATAAATTTGGACTATGTCAAAATACGCTATTTAATTTTTGAACTACATGAAGATTTTCAATTAAAAATTTGATGTACATTTGGTTTCATTGGTAAAGATTATCATGTAGTCAGCTTAAACCTTTATTGAATAATCCATAACCTCTTCATTGAAAATCCAATAAACCAAACCGATGATTTTGTTAAAAAAAACTCTAGTTTGGGTAAGTCGGCTAACAAGGTAAATACTTCGAATCTCGGTCAATGAGATATAAACTTTGAGATATAAACTTTGACTCTCAATTGGGTAGCTACTGTACTATAGAATATTTATTGGGTTAAAGAACTGACTATGTCTATGTCTTTGTATATCAGAAGCAAAGACATAGTCAGAATTTTTAATATTGAAATGTGTATAACTCAAAAACCGTTGATCTGACAAAAGACTTGTGGTAGTAGGTCTTAAGAGAAATTTTGTTTTAAATCCATTGGAGTAGTTTTAATAAAATTGGAAAAAGCATTTTTAGGATATGAGATAAATCACAAATTTAAATATATATTTTTTGGTTTTTGTAAAAAAAAAAAAATGATTGCATATCAATATCTCTAAGTCAATTGACCACACAAAAAAAATGTGTTTGTTTGTCCTAAATGCAATTTTATTCTTAATCCATTTGTGTATTTTCAAGAAAACTGAATAGCTCGTTTTCGAGATATGATAAAATTTCTATGAAAAACTCTTTAAAAATACCTAAATAATTAATTTTTCGATTTTCCACAAAAAAATCGAAGAGTTCGTTTTCAAGATATCATAAAATAACTAGCACAGATTCTTCAAAAATCTCAAGCCCGATAAAATGCACAGTTTACGATTTAATTCACTTTGAGTAATTTTCAGTGGCGCCACCTATCGAAAATTGTTCATACTAACTAAGAAACCTTCGTCGTCTCATGTGTAACAACTTTACTAAAGATAATAGCATGATCAAATGCACAGTTTACGATTTAATTCAATTTAAGTAACTGTCAGTGGCGCCACCTGTTGGAAATTGTTCATACCAGCTAAAAACCTTCACCGGCTCATTTAAAGCAACTTCGCTTAGGATCATATACAACTTCGCTAAGGATTAAATTAATTTTGATTAAATTAATTTTAAGTGGCGCCACCTGTAGGATAGTGATACCAACTTAAAAACCTTTGTCGTCTCATGCGCAACAACTTTAGCTAAAGATCATTGCATGAGCATAACATGGTTAAATGCATAGTTTACTATTCTATAGAGGACATACAGACAAAAAAACATTAATTTGTTAAAAAGTTATAGCTTTACCAATTTGTCCCCTTTTATCCCCTAATTTCAAAAAAGTTACATATGCATATTTGGTTCTTGGTACCAATTGAATTCAGTACTTTTTATAAAAACTCAGTTAACACATTGTTCCTATTCATATTACTTCATGAGGTGTTGAGTTATCATTTTATCCCCTTTTTACCCATTTTGGACCCAGAAATCAAAAAAGTGCCAAACACGTGTTCAATATTTTTCTCACATTTTTTGATTGTGTTACAAAATTCTTTTCTATATTGTTTGGTTCAAAAGATAAGGTACCAAAAAAAAGTATTTTCACCCTTTTTTGTCCCCTATCGGGCATAGATTGAAAAAAGTACCAAACACCTGTCCACTTATTTTAATAGCTATTCAAAACATAATTTAAATTTTGTTTCTATGCCTATTACTTTAGTAGATATAGCATTTTCAATTTTTTTTCCTTTTTACCCGTTTTTACCCTCTTAGAGGCAAAGGTTCCAAAAGTCCCTTCTTAATTGACCTATACATCAAAAAAGGTACCCACTGTCCAAATTTTATCAAAATTGTTGGTCCAAAAAAAAAAAATGTTTCGATTTTGTCCAAAAAAAAAAAAATTGTATATATTGCAATGCCTATAACTCTAAAACTCTTGATCACACATAAAACTTTTGGTAGCATATCTTAAAGACAATTTTGTTCTCAATGTATTAGTGTATTTTTAATTAAATTGAAAGGTTCGTTTTCATGATATGGTAAAATAACTAGGACAACCTCTTCAAAAATTCCAAAATTAATTTTTATATTTTACTCAAGTATTGCTTTGTAAATAACTCCGTAACCATTATTTTTACAAAAAACTTGTATTAACAAGTTTTTATGGTCAATTTGTTTTTAATCCATTACAGAATTTTCAATAAAATTGTACAGGTCGTTTTCGAAATATGATAAAATAACAAGGAAAACCTCATCAAAAATTCCAAATTTTAGAAATTTTATTTTTTTTCTTCTAAAATTTCGGTTGCTTTTAAAGTTATGAGATCAAAACTTATTAAAATTTCCGAGCATTATCTATAATTTTTGATGTTAACAGTCTAATTGATCCACATTTAAATTCAGTATTTTTTGGTATTATATTTTCCTAGTGTACGGACTAGCATATTTGTTACACTTTTTGTGACAATAAAAAAGCACTCTGAGGTTATTGCACGAGAACAATTAAAAGAAAGATAACTTAGAAACACATTTACCACCTGAAAGAACTCAACAGCCCAAAACATTTCAAATGAAAAAAAAAAAGAAAAAAAGACATGTTTTGTTAAAAGAATTTAAATGTCTTTTTTTGAAGATTTCTTGCAAAAATCATTCTACCTTTTATCTACATGTCAGGTCCTTTAAATATTGTCAATTTTGTGGTTTTAGCATTTGTTAGTCTTCTTCCGTTTTATTTGTCTGCTTTCGAGCTGCATTTTTGTCTTCTCTAAACGTTTTTCTATTACGAATAACCTTCGATAAATTCTATTTAAGATCTAGATTCAGGTGATGAAAAGGACATAAGTGAAAACATTTTTGTAAGCAAAAGAAAATGGAAAATTGTTGCTTTACAAGACTGATATGCAGGACAAAGAGATTGAACACTCAAAAAATATACAATGTTTTTTTTTGTAGCAAATTTACACTTGCGTAGACATTGGCTAAGCATGGAAACCATTTCTTGCCCATGGGTACACAAGGGTTAATTTGTATAAAAATGTATTTAAAGGCGCATTTGAATGATTTTTTGAATTTTTATTGAAATATAGAAAAAAACATGTAATTTCTAGTACTCTTTTGAAAAAAATTTAATATTTTAAAAATTTAACTTTTGACCCTGGTAATAAAAGGGTTAATGACAATCGATTTTAACCAAATTTCTAATATATATTTCTACTCATAGATGCAAAAATAATTTCAGTCTTTCTTGTAAAAACTGCTAATATATAAAAATTCATGTGCTTTTTTTATAACTTTGGTGAAAAATTGGGTTTTCGTCGAAATTGTTTGATTTTAAATCGCAAGTACGGCTAAGCCCTTAGAGTTATCCTTCTAATTTTTTCTTTATGATAATCTTCAGGGTGTTTTTACTAACACTCTATAACTTAAATTTTACTTTTTTTTGAATTCGTTAAACAAAATATTGAAAAAAGCAAAAAAAAAAGTTTTGAAAAAAAAACTTTTTTTCTTCCTAGGCAAAAGAGACTTAGCGTAAGCCCATTGCAACAAAAATTGATATTTTAATACCTGAGGTCTCGAAAAAGCAAAAAAAGTCAAACTTAGAAAAATTTTTAAAATTAATAAATTTTTTTTATAGCATATGCTCAGGGGAGTCTTCATGGATGAAAAATATTTTGGAAAAAACTAAATAATTAGGAAAGTTTTAAACAGATCTTAAAGCAATATATCTCGTTGGAAAGCTCTTTTAGTTCTCAATATCACGGTGTTAAACACTTTTTGAAAATGTATTTAAAGTGGACATTTTTTTTCAAACATTTTATGAAACCCTTATTTTTTCCATATAACTGTCATGTCCAAACTTTGGCTTAAAGTCGGCACTTCCCAATATTCAATCTGAATGAAACTTGTATTTGAAGAAGTGGGGTCAAATCTAAAAAAAAAATCGGGGGTACGTCTTCCAGTATAACAAAGTTTAGTTTTCTCCATATAAAGATGGGATAGTCTTATGTATATACATATACGTATATGTAAATGACTACTACTATAGGTATATATGTATGCATGTATATAAAAAGTTCACAAGATAATTTAAGCTTCGTATAAGCTTTTGTTTTGCATACTTTTTAAATTACACCGATTTCTATATAACTTAAGCTTTGTCCATTCATTTAGCATACTTTTAGGCATTTGCTATAAAATTACACAGATTTTTCATGCTCTAATAAAAATGCATTTTTATTTATTTTTTAGTATTTTACTTTCTGCACTGAAATACTGCGTTTTTTCTTTCTGAATGTTATTTTTTGACTTTGCGGCCAATTAAATTTTACGCTGGCATAAATTCCAAACCTAATTGACAGCATTTCCAAAACTAGTTTTACTAAATGTTATTAAAAACATCAACTCAAAAAATGAATAAAATGAAATAAAAAAGAACGAAATATATATTGGCCAATGCGGTTACTTATTTTTCTGTAGCATACTTTTAGGTAACTAAACGTTTATATATGAGAAGAAAAACTGCAGCTGTCAACTCATTTCCTAATTGACCACAAATATATTTTTTAATTAAAGAAAAACTATTGATGGTTTTCAACTGTCAACGTTTTGTTTTTTTATTTAAAAGTTACAAAATTGAACTTCTTTATACCAACCATCAAAAATAATGAGGGTATATTGAGATTGTCATTCCGTTTGTAATTTCCTTTATAAAAACCAAAATTGAAGTATATTCTGAATCCTTATGAAATTCTAATTCTGTCTGTCTGTCTGTCTGTTTGTTTGTTTGTTTGTTTGTTTGTTTGTTTGTCTGTCTGTCTGTCTGTCTGTCTGTCTGTCTGTCTGTCTGTCTGTCTGTCTGTCTGTCTGTCTGTCTGTCTGTCTGTCTGTCTGTCTGTCTGTCTCTCTGTCTGTCTGTCTGTCTGTCTGTCTGCCTGTTTATCTATCTGTCTGTCTGTCTGTCTGTCTGTCTGTCTGTCTGTCTGTCTGTCTGTCTGTCTGTCTCTCTCTCTCTGTCTGTCTGTCTGTCTATAGAAAATTTTTCATATCAAAAAATTTTCTATAGAAAATTTTTCATATAAAAAAATTTTCTATAAAAAAATTTTCTATAGAAAATTTTTCATATAAAAAAATTTTCTAATTTTTCATATAAAAAAATTTTCTATAGAAAATTTTTCATATAAAAAAATTTTCTATAGAAAATTTTTCATATAAAAAAATTTTCTATAGAAAATTTTTCATATAAAAAAATTTTCTATAGAAAATTTTTTTCATATAAAAAAATTTTCTATAGAAAATTTTTCATATAAAAAAATTTTCTATAGAAAATTTTTCATATAAAAAAATTTTCTATAGAAAATTTTTCATATATAAAAATTTTCTATAGAAAATTTTTATATATGAAAAATTTTCTATAGAAAATTTTTCATATAAAAAAATTTTTCATATAAAAAAATATTCCATAGTAAATTTTCAATAAGAAAATAATAATAAGTAATCAAATCTTAGTCTAATGGAAATTATATAGATTTTGCCAGTGCAACTTTATTTGATATTTATTCGAGTTTATATTATATAAGTAAATGAGGATTATGTTATCGAAACAGAGTGGTCTCACTTGGGAGTTTTTTTCGTCTATGGAGTAACAGCCCTTATTCTGTATTAACTAAATTGAAAAAATATTTGTACTCTAATTTCAATAAAGTTTTTAAATTTTTTAAATATTTTTAAATTCCTAAACTATAACCAGACTTTGACTAGATTAAAAATATACCTGTCTCGCAAAAAAGTTTTTGCTTATTTTCCCCAACAAACCACCTTTTTCCAAAAACCACTAATAACTTTAAGTTAAAAGTTTTTATATTTACAACTTAGCAACTTCCAACCACACCTTCGAACACATCCAACATAACCTAAGTAAAACAAAACAAACATTTGTGAAATAAAAAAAAAAAATGCCGGTCGCAAAATTTGTTTTGTAAAGGTTTTTCTAAGTTTGAACTCATTTGTTATTTACACTTTTCCGAGTTGTTTTGCCGATTTATAAAAAAAAGAAAAAAAGAGTAAAAAGTTTGAAAAACGCTAAAAAACCTACATGCTACAACACCTCCCAAAAGCTTCTAACCAAAAAGAAAAATTACAACTAAAATATGTTGCACAGGCAAACATTTAGTTGTTCATACTAACACCTTAAAAACATTTAGGATTTGTTTTTATTTTGATTCAAACTTCAGGAGAGTTAAAAATAGTATGAGTTTTCTAGGACCATATTTATCTTAACTTCAAACATGTTGTGGTAGGACAAGCATATAAACTAGGAAACAGGAACAAGTACAAAAACATAAGGAATATACGGATACAACATCATTTCAAATGAAAACAACACTTATAACAATATCCTACAAAGCTAAGGCTCAAGGGCTTTAAGTTTGTTTTTCAACGAAACCTCTGTTAACATGAGCCAACCACAACCAATAGAAGTTGCAAAGAAAATTATGTGTAACGAAAATTTGAGTAATATTCTCAGAGATTTCTTTATTTTCTTTTTGTTTTCTGGCTTATGCTCTGAGAGTGGTGAATTTTTAAAAAAATGTTGCAAGTCATGTTTTATGCTCTACGAGTACCTAAATGTTTATGAAAAGCAAAATGAAATGTTGCCGAAAGAAAAATAGTGTTACTGGGATAATCTTTGGCAACAAGTTTATAACTAGTGTTTATCTTAAATGTTGCTATTGTTTATGTTGCATTGATAATTGGTTGGGATAAATTGGTTTGCTGCAGTCTTGTACAATGTTTGATATTAATTAAATTTCGTTGCAGCTGAATGCTTTACGAGCATATTTGTCTTATCAATTTAAAAGCTTACAAATATTTGAAATTATGTTTAAAATTATATTTGCATATGTTGCCAGTTATATATTTCGATTATTTTAATTAAATTTAAGTTTTCTTTGAAGTTTTCAAAGTAATTTCCAATGTTGCAAGTTTAAAAGTGATGTTGCAAGTTAAAAAGTTATTTTATTTATCAATTTTTGGGATTTGTTTTAAGTTTTGAACTAAATTTATTAATAATTTTCAATGTTGCAAGTTCAGAAGTAATGTTGCAAGTTCAAAAGTAGTGATGCAAGTAATGGTAATTTTGGTAATTTTACTAAATCTCTCAACAAATGGATTGTAGATGCACTAGCAAAATGTTTGCTAGCTTTTGTGAGGTTGTCTATTAAGAACTTGAATGTCTTTGAAGTTGCAACATGTATAAATTCTTCTTGTTTGGTTTACCACTGGTTTTATATGTTGGAATTTATGTGTTGTGCATGATTTCAAGAATATTTATTATTATTAAGTTTTAAACAAAATTGTTCACTTATGTACTTCATATGTTGCAACATCAAAAGTGATGTTGCAAGTAATAAATTTCGCATTAACTCTTAGCATTTACACTACACTCACGTTTTTGTTAAAATTATCAATAATTTCTTTATATAAAAATCATGTTGCAAGATTAAAAATCAGGTGGCAAGCAAAGAATTTCAGTGTATTTTATAAAATCTTGTTTGCAAATAAACTTTTGCTAATTTTAAGTAGTTTTTTAGGAAATAAATGCATGTGGCAAGCTCTAAAAATTTAAAAATTTTTGGTTTTATATGTTGCAAGCCATTTTTATATTTTGTTTGAATTTATTGAAATATATTAATATGTTTTTTTAAGTTTTGAACAAAATTTGTCAAAAATTTCAAATGTTGCAAGTCGAAAATTAATGTTTCAAGTAAAATATTTAACTAAGTCTTTCAAAAGCTTAAACACACTTAAGTATCTATTAATAGTATGAATTTTTTCCCCAAGAAAAGTCATGTTGCAAGTTTAAAAACTGCGTTGCAAGCTTTTAATTTCATTAAATCTCACAGAAATTTCACTGCATAAAAGTTTATATAAATTTGAAATATCTTATCTTGAAAAAAAATGCATGTTGCAAGTTTTAAAAAATTCATCAATTAAGCTTTCTATGCACTAAAACATGTTGCAAGTACAAAATAAAATTCTTAAAACTTATTTATTTTCAATTTCATGTTAATATTTAATCACTATTCCAAGAAATTTAGCAAGATTTATTAAAAAATAGATGTTGCATATGTTGCAAGCCTAAAGTTCATTACAATTCAGTTTTAAGTTACGTTTTTAGTACGATTTACTTTTCTTCTTAATCTTTTATGTTTCTAATCATAATCTTGTTTGTATTTGAATATGTTGCAAGCTTAAAATTATGTTGCAAGTTAATAAATAATGTTACAAGTTTCAGTATTTAATTTTTAATGTTATATGGCAAATGTTCTCTATATTCTTGTAATTTTACATAATTTTTTTTTAATTTTTATTAAAATTTAATGTTGCAAGCTTTATTTCTATATCATTATATTGTTAGTTCTATTTTGTACACGATTTACTTTTCTTCTGTTTCTTTTTTTGAGGTTTTATACGAAGATTTGTTCATATTTGTATGTGCTGCATGATTTAAAATGATGTTGCAAGTTTGCATATGATGTTGCAAGTTCATAATTTGCTTATTTTTTGGTTTAAATTGCATTCTAAAGAAGTTGCGGTAAATATTGAACATTATTTTTGAGAGATTAAGCATGTTGCAAGTTCAACTTTTTAGTTTTATAGATTTTACATTAAACTTTAGTGAAAAAATATAATAAAATCACAAATTTTTCTACTCAATTGGAAATTTTTTACAAATTTGAAAAAAAATTTATATTTCAATAATGTTGCAAGTTTAAACATTATGGATTTTACTTTATATTTGAGTAAAAAATTACAGATTCCTTTAATTTTTTTATTCTTGAGAAAATTTTGTAGAAATTTTACAAATTTAATCGTTTTCTGATGTTGCAAGTTCTCATATGTATGTATGATGTTGCATGTACCGAAATTTCCATATTCATTTTTAAAATTGTATTCCAAAAGAGTTGAGGTAAATAATTGATTTAATTTTTGAGAAGAAAAGCATGTGGCAAGAAAGAATTTTTTTGTTTTATATAATGAAAAAATTAACGGATTTTATAGTTTTTTTATTCTTTATACAATTTTAAATAAATTCTTTAAAAATTTGATTGGTTTTTAATAATGTTGCAAGTTCACATTTCATGTTGCAAGTTTAAAAATTAACATATTTTGGCTTTAAATTATATTCCAAATAAGTTGTGGTAAATATTATACATTAGTTTTCAAAAATAAATCATGTTGCAAGCAAGATTTTTTTTTTAGATTTTATAGATTTTACACTTTATTTAAGTGAAAAACTTATAAAATTCTCTAATTTTAGTTATTCTAAAGAAATTTGTGTAAAAATTGCTTAAAAATTTAATGATTAAAAAATGTTGCATGTTCAAACATTATGTTGCAAGTTCTAAAATTTCATATTTAAGCTTAAAATTATATTATAAATGCGTTGTGTTAAACATAAAACATTATTTTAAAATTCTTGGTCTTTTGTTAAAGTAGAGAAAATTGTACAGAATTTATTTAAAAATTTAATGTTTGAATGATGTTGCAAGTTCATACATGTTATTGCAAGTATCAAATTCTCATATTTTGTTTATAAATTTTAATCAACATGAGTTTTGGTAAATGTAAGACATTATTTTTGGAAAATAATGCATGTTGCAAGTTTGATTTTTTTTTTTAATTTGATAGATTTTACGTTTCATTTGAGTGAAAAACTAAACAAATTCTCATTTTATTTTTATTTTATAGAAGTTCGTATACAATTTGTTTAAAAATTTTGTGTTTGAATGATGTTGCATGATCACATATGATGTTGAAAGTATTAAATTTTCATATTCTAGTTTTAAATTAATATTCTTAATGATTTGTGGTAAATTTAAGAGAATATTTTTGAAAAATGAGGCATGTTGCAAGTTTGATTTTTTTTAATTTGATAGTTTTTACGTTTTATTTGATTGGAAAATTTTAAAAAAATTATGTTTACTTCAATTTTATAAAAATTTCTATACAATTTATTAAAAAATTTTGTCTTTGAATGATGTTGCAAGTTCACACATGATGTTGCATGTTTCTAATTTTAATATTTTTGTTTCAGATTTGTTTCTCTATGTGTTGTGGTAAATTTTAGTTAACATTTTTGAAAAATAAGGCATGTGGCAAGTTCCATTTTTTGGTTTTTTATAGATTATATGTTCGATTTGAGCAAAAAAATATACAGATGCTCTTATTTTTAAGAAAATTTCATATAATTTACTTAAAAATTTATTGTTTCAATGATGTTGCAAGTTCACACATAATGTTGCAAGTTACAAATTTTCATATTTTTGTTTTAAATGTTTTTCTTTATAAGTTGTGCTTAATAAAAAACATTAAATTAAAAAAATTATGCATGTTGCAAGTTTGATGTAGATTTAAATCTTTAAAATTTTTCATATTTTTGGGTGAAACATTTATTTAGTTCTCAGATTTGCACTATTTTCAGAATTTGTATATAATTTCTTGAAAAATTTAACCATCAACTAATGTTGCAAGTTCAGACATGATGTTGCAAGTTCCAAATTTCCGTCTTTTTGTTTAATATTCTGTTACAAATGAGTTGTGGTATATAAAAGACATTATTTTTGAAAAATAAGGCATGTTGGCATAAGGCATAAAAAACATTAACTTAAAAAAATTATGCATGTTGCAAGTTTGATGTAGTTTTAAATCTTTCAAATTTTTCATATTTTTGGGTGAAACATTTATTTAGTTCTCAGATTTGCACTATTTTCAAAATTTGTATATAATTTCTTGAAAAATTTAACCATCAACTAATGTTGCAAGTTCAAACATGATGTTGCAAGTTCCAAATTTCCGTCTTTTTGTTCAATATACTGTTACAAATGAGTTGTGGTATATAAAAGACATTATTTTTGAAAAATAAGGCATGTTGCAACATAAATTTTTTTATTTTTTAAAGATTTTACTTGAATTTTTGGGTGAAAAAATATTTGATTCTTCAATTTTGTCTATTCTTTGGAAAAATGTTAATAATTTCTTTAAAAAAAATAATAATAAAGTGATGTTGCAAGTTCACACATTATGTTGCAAGTTCAAAATTTTCATATTTTTGACTTAAAGTAGAATCTTAATGTGTTGTGGTAATAATAAGACGTGATTATTGACATAAGAGGCATGTTGCAAGTTCATTTTTTTCTTATTTTTATATATTTTGCCTTATATTCGAATGAAAAAATATAGTTTCGTTTTCTTCTTTAGACATTTTTATATCATTTGCTTAAAAACTGTATAGAGCAAATGTTGCAAGTATAAATTTCATTACCATTTTGTCAACATGAAACTCCGAATTTTGCAAAAGCGGGTAGAAAATCGTATTTAGTTCGTGTTAATCGTATATAGTTCTCTACCTTTTTAGGAGAGTCTGACACTACTTGCCACACTCTAAGCACATTTTTCAACTCAGAGATTTTGTTTATGGTGTTTTCTGGTGATGAGTGTGGCAAGTGTTGAATGAAATTTTGAGCAGAATTTATGTTGCAACACACTTGAAAATCAAGTGAAATTTTGCATGATTTTTACATTCTTCTTGTCTGCAATCACATGTGATTTCAACATTTGAAGCTGAATGAGTTAAAACTTTTCACTTCAGTTGCAATTTGGCACTTGACGCGTAACGATAACACGGTAACACGGAATAAAAGTGTAAAGTGAAAATATTCGGAAAACATTTTCAAAAGAAATACAAATTAAAGAAAATATTTAAGTTAAATAAAATTTCGAAAAATTAAAAAAGTTAGAAAATTTTAAAAAGTGATGACATTTTAAACCAAAAAAAAAAAAAAATACAAAATTTAAAAAAAAATTAATCCGGAAAATCATTCAAAAAAAGTTAAACAAAATTTTAATGAAATTTAAAAATTTTCCTTACGTTCCACGTTTTCAAATTCGAGTGTCATTTACTATTTCTTTCCAAAAAGTGCGTAAATCTTTGAACTCCAAACCATTCAAAATCCAAACAAAAAAATCAATAATTAAATTCAACATCGAGGATGCTTTCGTCCAAATGTTCAAGACAAGTTGATTGATGCGCTTGATATCAATTTAAACGTTTTAATTTTTCTATCTTGCCCCAAACACCAGTTTTTCATATATTTTGCGGGTTTCCTTCAAACTCTATTAGTTTTTTATGTTGCAGCGAAAGTTTTAAGGCTCAGCTTAGTTTTCCTTTAAATGTTGCTGCTACAAGTTTTTTTGTCTGCTAATCGCCAACAACGGCAACATCTTTGTTGCCCATTTATAATTCAAAATTTTATTTGTTTTACTTTTTCTGTTGTAACTTGTGTTTGTTGCTGCATAAAAAAATATCAAAGTGGATACAAAATTGATGGATTACTGGAATTATGATTGAGCTTGAGTGAATGTAAGTTTTGTTATTTATTTTAGAGGTTCAATGGTTTTTTGAATCAAGCAGATAATAAAAGAAATCGAAATATATTTATCAACAATTGTTGATAAAAATCTTTTGTAGAAAATTTTACATCTAAAAAAATTTTCAACAGAAAATTTTTCATATACAAAATTTTTCTATAGAAAATTTTTCATATAAAAATTATATATGAAAAATTTTCTATATAAAAAAATTTTCTATAGAAAATTTTTCATATAAAAAAATTTTCTATAGAAAATTTTTCATATAAAAAAATTTTCTATAGAAAATTTTTCATATAAAAAAATTTTCTATAGAAAATTTTTCATATAAAAAAATTTTCTATAGAAAATTTTTCATATAAAAAAATTTTCTATAGAAAATTTTTCATATAAAAAAATTTTCTATAGAAAATTTTTCATATAAAAAAATTTTCTATAGAAAATTTTTCATATAAAAAAATTTTCTATAGAAAATTTTTCATATAAAAAAATTTTCTATAGAAAATTTTTCATATAAAAAAATTTTCTATAGAAAATTTTTCATATAAAAAAATTTTCTATAGAAAATTTTTCATATAAAAAAATTTTCTATAGAAAATTTTTCATATAAAAAAATTTTCTATAGAAAATTTTTCATATAAAAAAATTTTCTATAGAAAATTTTTCATATAAAAAAATTTTCTATAGAAAATTTTTCATATAAAAAAATTTTCTATAGAAAATTTTTCATATAAAAAAATTTTCTATAGAAAATTTTTCATATAAAAAATTTTCTATAGAAAATTTTTCATATAAAAAAATTTTCTATAGAAAATTTTTCATATAAAAAAATTTTCTATAGAAAACTTTTCATATAAAAAAATTTTCTATAGAAAATTTTTCATATAAAAAAATTTTCTATAGAAAATTTTTCATATAAAAAAATTTTCTATAGAAAATTTTTCATATAAAAAAATTTTCTATAGAAAATTTTTCATATAAAAAAATTTTCTATAGAAAATTTTTCATATAAAAAAATTTTCTATAGAAAATTTTTCATATAAAAAAATTTTCTATAGAAAATTTTTCATATAAAAAAATTTTCTATAGAAAATTTTTCATATAAAAAAATTTTCTATAGAAAATTTTTCATATAAAAAAATTTTCTATAGAAAATTTTTCATATAAAAAAATTTTCTATAGAAAATTTTTCATATAAAAAAATTTTCTATAGAAAATTTTTCATATAAAAAAATTTTCTATAGAAAATGTTTCATATAAAATATATAAATATAAAAAAAAATTTTCTATAGAAAATTTTTCATATAAAAAAATTTTCTATAGAAAATTTTTCATATAAAAAAATTTTCTATAGAAAATTTTTCATATAAAAAAATTTCCTATAGAAAATTTTTCATATAAAAAAATTTTCTATAGAAAATTTTTCATATAAAAAACTTTTCTATAGAAAATTTTTCATATAAAAAAATTTTCGATAAAAAATTTTTCATATAAAAACATTTTCTATAGAAAATTTTCCATATAAAAATTTTTTCTATAGAAAATTTTTTATATTAAAAAATTTTTCTATAGAAAATTTTTCATATAAAAAATTTTTCTATAGAAAATTTTTCATATAAAAAAATTTTCTATAGAAAATTTTTCATATAAAAAAATGTTGTATAGAAAATTTTTCCATACGAAATTATAGAAATTTTTCATATAAATAAATTTTCAATAGAAAATTTTTCATATAAAAAATTTCATATAAAAAAATTTCTATAGAAAATGTTTCATATAAAAAATTTTTCTATAGAAAAACTTTAAATATAAATAATTTTCTATAGAAAAATTTTTTATATAAAAAATTTTCTATGGAAAAATTTTTTATATGAAAAATTTTCTATAGAAAAATTTTTTATATAAAAAATTTTTTTTATATGAAAAATTTTCTATAGAAAATTTTTCTTATATGAAAAATTTTCTATAGAAAATTTTTCTTATATGAAAAATTTTCTATAGAAAATTTTTCTTCTATGTATAATTCTTTTCTTCGACCTTTTCCTTTTTCTCAAATAAAACTCTTATTACAAGCTCGAGGTCTTTTTTGTTGTTTTTATTTTATTAAATTTATTTTTTAATTTAATAAATAGTCGATATTTCGCTATCCTTTGGATAGCATCATCAGGATTTAAAACTACAATATGTAAAAAAACAAAAACATTAACACTAACCACAATAAATTAAAACATATATATTCAAACTTACAATGAGTGACAATAAAACAAACAATAAACTTATGTCTATTCCTTATTAACTTTAATATTGCACTGATTGTTTACATTCTTTCTGTTTTGTTTTGCTTATAATATTGCGATAGCTTTGCGCACAATTTTCAACGTCTGTTTTAAAATTCATTCTTTCTTCTTTGTTCGTGTTTATTATGTGTAACATCTCCAATATGTAACGTTTGTTGTTGTTCTTTTCTCTTTGTAAGATCATAACATTTTCGAGTTGGGGTTTGTGTTCTTTTTCCGCACAGTGGGCCATAAGTGCAGTTTTTTGTGTCAAAAATTTATTTCTATTCTTAATATCCGATTTATGTCCAGCCATTCGAGTTTTTAGTTTGTTTTTTGTTGTTCCAACGTAAACTTGGTTGCAACTATTTATTTCGTCACCCATACATTTAATTTTGTATACAACATTCGTTGAGTCCATTTTGTCAGGTTTGCTTTTAGTATTTGAAAATAAGTTCCTTAATGTATTATTCGTAGTTAAAGCTATATTATAGTTTTCCTTGTCGTATTGCATAGTCTTTTCCAATCTTTCAGATATACCGGGTATATATGTCATGGTTTTATATATTTTTGGTTTCTTCTCCTGTTTTTCTTCTTTTGTTGTAGTTTTCTTTAATAAATTTTTGATTACATTCTTGGGAAAAGAGTTCATTTTTAAAAAGTTTTTCTAGTTTTATCATATTTTGGTAGTGAAAACATTTATCGCTGATATTAAACACTCGTTGTATTAAATTATTTGCAGTGTTAATAATAACGTGCTTTGGTTGGCAAGAATGAAAGTTAATAATTCTGCCTGACGAAGTAGGTTTCTGGTACCAGTCAAGTTTTAATTTGTTGTCTTCTCTTATAATTAGTGTATCTAGGTATGGCAGACAGTTATTGCTCTCTATCTCCATCGTAAATTTTATTCTTTTATGGAAACTGTTAAGTTCGTCAAGTATGTTATTTATTGCACAGGTTTTAACTATCCCAAAAAGGTCGTCTACATATTTCGTCAAGATTCGTGGTTTTTGATCCAATTTGTCCATCGTTGGAACAACAAAAAACAAACTAAAAACTCGAATGGCTGGACATAAATCGGATATTAAGAATAGAAATAAATTTTTGACACAAAAAACTGCACTTATGGCCCACTGTGCGGAAAAAGAACACAAACCCCAACTCGAAATTTTTCTTATATGAAAAATTTTCTATAGAAAATTTTTCTTATATGAAAAATTTTCTATAGAAAATTTTTCTTATATGAAAAATTTTCTATAGAAAATTTTTCTTATATGAAAAATTTTCTATAGAAAATTTTTTTTATGTGAAAAATTTTCTATAGAAAAATTTTTTTATATGAAAAATTTTCTATAGAAAATTTTTTTTATATGAAAAATTTTCTATAGAAAATTTTTTTTATATGAAAAATTTTCTATAGAAAATTTTTTTTATATGAAAAATTTTCTATAGAAAATTTTTCTTATATGAAAATTTTTTTTATATGAAAAATTTTCTATAGAAAATTTTTTTTATATGAAAAATTTTTTATAGAAAATTTTTTTTATATGAAAAATTTTCTATAGAAAATTTTTTTTATGTGAAAAATTTTCTATAGAAAATTTTTTTTATATGAAAAATTTTCTATAGAAAATTTTTTTTATATGAAAAATTTTCTATAGAAAATTTTTTTATATGAAAAATTTTGTATAAATTTTTTCATATAATAACGATAACTTTTATATGATAAAATTAAATTTTTGTATTCAAAATTTAAGTTTTGTTATAATAATACTTATCTAAATATGTCTATCTGTCTTTCTGTCTGTTAGTTTCCTGTAGACTAAAAAGTTTTGGCACTTATCGATATATTATTTTTTTGAGGGCTTAGAATTTCTAAAAATGGAACATAAGCCGGTATGTACATATGTATGTATATGACAAACAAACCTCCATAAAAAGAACAACGGAAGCGACGAAAATTAACGGTTTTGAACAAAGAGACGAAAAATAGAAATTCATGGTATATTTCAGATTATCAGCGAAAACGACTTAAATCAAAATTATAAATTTTCAAGTGCTGTAAGAAGTTCGCCATAGGGGCTCTGATAAATAATCCCATCGAAAATATCCTCTTCTGCAGACCGATACACCATTTGTGCACCAACGTTGCCTGATTTACTTGAAATTTGTATTTCTAATGCGCTAGCCTTTTCCCAGTTGTTTACTGAACTATGTTAAGTACATAATATAGCTCAGTTAACTGCAATGGTTTGTGTCTGGGATTGAAAATTTCTAATATACATTAATATAATTGATAAAATTTTTGACCAATTTTTTAATTTTATGATACTTTCAGAGGCTTTTCTTTCTTTCTACTTAGTTATTTGCATTAGGACAATTTTTAGGAAAGCAAGTGATATGAGTGTGTATTTTTAAACTGAATATTGCATGAATATATCCACCGTCTGAATAAACATAATTTTTTTTCCAAAGTGCTTTGACAGTCTTAACATGTCATGCCATACATAGAATCAAAACAGCGCTATCATGGAGATGAAAATCATTAACATGTTATGGCAAGCAGACCTGAAAAAGAAGACACACACATACACAAACGTTTAACATTTGAAAGTAAAAAAAAAAACAGAATCTTAAGGTTGCATCAATACAGATGCATAACATCCGCTGGTAATAGAAACCGGATGTTGAAAGGATAACATTAGATGAAGATGTGTTTTCTGCGGTTTTAATAACAATAAAAAGCCCTTTGAAACATTTTTGTCTTTAACGATAATAATTTTGATTTAAAGCAACAAAATATTTACAAAAAATTTTCTAACTTTATTAAAATAAAATTTAAAATTTTCTATACCAGTCACAAACTTATTTCCTTCCCTTTGGGTCCCAAAAACATTTTAATTCTCATTTTTATTTATAACAAAATTTCTAACATCCTTTTAAACGCTATCTTTTCGCCATATTGACAAACGGAGGAGACCTTCCAAATGACTGCAATTTATTTGATATCAGATTTTTTTCACTTTATTTCCATTTTTAGATTTTTTTGTTCTTTTGTGTGATTTATGAAATTGGAATCATTTGTCTGGAATTGTAGAGGAAATTTATCACATCACAAGGAATAAATATAAGAACTAATTGGATTTTTTTTTATTGAAATTGGCACCAAATATTTGAATTAAAATATTAAAATAAAAATATCTACTGAAAAAAACTAAGTTTTTCTACAGAAAACATAAGTTTTTCTATAAAAAAAATATTTTTTATAGAAAAAATAAGTTTTTCAACAGAAAAAATAAGTTTTTTTATAGAAAAAATAAGTTTTTCTATAGAAAAAATAAGTTTTTCTATAGAAAAAATAAGTTTTTCTATAGAAAAAATAAGTTTTTCTATAGAAAAAATAAGTTTTTCTATAGAAAAAATAAGTTTTTCTATAGAAAAACTTATTTTTTCTATAGAAAAACTAAGTTTTTCTATAGAAAAAATAAGTTTTTCTATAGAAAAAATAAGTTTTTCTATAGAAAAAATAAGTTTTTCTATAGAAAAAATAAGTTTTTCTATAGAAAAAATAAGTTTTTCTATAGAAAAAATAAGTTTTTCTATAGAAAAAATAAGTTTTTCTATAGAAAAAATAAGTTTTTCTATAGAAAAAATAAGTTTTTCTATAGAAAAAATAAGTTTTTCTATAGAAAAAATAAGTTTTTCTATAGAAAAAATAAGTTTTTCTATAGAAAAAATAAGTTTTTCTATAGAAAAAATAAGTTTTTCTATAGAAAAAATAAGTTTTTCTATAGAAAAAATAAGTTTTTCTATAGAAAAAATAAGTTTTTCTATAGAAAAAATAAGTTTTTCTATAGAAAAAATAAGTTTTTCTATAGAAAAAATAAGTTTTTCTATAGAAAAAATAAGTTTTTCTATAGAAAAAATAAGTTTTTCTATAGAAAAAATAAGTTTTTCTATAGAAAAAATAAGTTTTTCTATAGAAAAAATAAGTTTTTCTATAGAAAATATAAGTTTTTCTATAGAAAAAATAAGTTTTTCTATAGAAAAAATAAGTTTTTCTATATAAAAAATAAGTTTTGCTATAGAAAAAATAAGTTTTGCTATAGAAAAAATAAGTTTTGCTATAGAAAAAATCAGTTTTTCTATAGAAAAAATTAGTTTTTCTATAGAAAAAATCAGTTTTTCTATAGAAAAAATCAGTTTTTCTATAGAAAAAATCAGTTTTTCTATAGAAAAAATCAGTTTTTCTATAGAAAAAATCAGTTTTTCTATAGAAAAAAATCAGTTTTTCTATAGAAAAAAATCAGTTTTTCTATAGAAAAAAATCAGTTTTTCTATAGAAAAAAATCAGTTTTTCTATAGAAAAAAATCATTTTTTCTATAGAAAAAATAAGTTTTTCTATAGAAAAAATAAGTTTTTCTATAGAAAAAATAAGTTTTTCTATAGAAAAAATAAGTTTTTCTATAGAAAAAATAAGTTTTTCTATAGAAAAAATAAGTTTTTCTATAGAAAAAATAAGTTTTTCTATAGAAAAAATAAGTTTTTCTATAGAAAAAATAAGTTTTTCTATAGAAAAAATAAGTTTTTCTATAGAAAAAATAAGTTTTTCTATAGAAAAAATAAGTTTTTCTATAGAAAAAATAAGTTTTTCTATAGAAAAAATAAGTTTTTCTATAGAAAAAATAAGTTTTTCTATAGAAAAAATAAGTTTTTCTATAGAAAAAATAAGTTTTTCTATAGAAAAAATAAGTTTTTCTATAGAAAAAATAAGTTTTTCTATAGAAAAAATAAGTTTTTCTATAGAAAAAATAAGTTTTTCTATAGAAAAAATAAGTTTTTCTATAGAAAAAATAAGTTTTTCTATAGAAAAAATAAGTTTTTCTATAGAAAAAATAAGTTTTTCTATAGAAAAAATAAGTTTTTCTATAGAAAAAATAAGTTTTTCTATAGAAAAAATAAGTTTTTCTATAGAAAAAATAAGTTTTTCTATAGAAAAAATAAGTTTTTCTATAGAAAAAATAAGTTTTTCTATAGAAAAAATAAGTTTTTCTATAGAAAAAATAAGTTTTTCTATAGAAAAAATAAGTTTTTCTATAGAAAAAATAAGTTTTTCTATAGAAAAAATAAGTTTTTCTATAGAAAAAATAAGTTTTTCTATAGAAAAAATAAGTTTTTCTATAGAAAAAATAAGTTTTTCTATAGAAAAAATAAGTTTTTCTATAGAAAAAATAAGTTTTTCTATAGAAAAAATAAGTTTTTCTATAGAAAAAATAAGTTTTTCTATAGAAAAAATAAGTTTTTCTATAGAAAAAATAAGTTTCTCTATAGAAAAAATAAGTTTCTCTATAGAAAAAATAAGTTTTTCTATAGAAAAAATAAGTTTTTCTATAGAAAAAATAAGTTTTTCTATAGAAAAAATAAGTTTTTCTATAGAAAAAATAAGTTTTTCTATAGAAAAAATAAGTTTTTCTATAGAAAAAATAAGTTTTTCTATAGAAAAAATAAGTTTTTCTATAGAAAAAATAAGTTTTTCTATAGAAAAAATAAGTTTTTCTATAGAAAAAATAAGTTTTTCTATAGAAAAAATAAGTTTTTCTATAGAAAAAATAAGTTTTTCTATAGAAAAAATAAGTTTTTCTATAGAAAAAATAAGTTTTTCTATAGAAAAAATAAGTTTTTCTATAGAAAAAATAAGTTTTTCTATAGAAAAAATAAGTTTTTCTATAGAAAAAATAAGTTTTTCTATAGAAAAAATAAGTTTTTCTATAGAAAAAATAAGTTTTTCTATAGATAAAATAAGTTTTTCTATAGAAAAAATAAGTTTTTCTATAGAAAAAATAAGTTTTTCTATAGAAAAAATAAGTTTTTCTATAGAAAAAATAAGTTTTTCTATAGAAAAAATAAGTTTTTCTATAGAAAAAATAAGTTTTTCTATAGAAAAAATAAGTTTTTCTATAGAAAAAATAAGTTTCTCTATAGAAAAAATAAGTTTCTCTATAGAAAAAATAAGTTTTTCTATAGAAAAAATAAGTTTTTCTATAGAAAAAATAAGTTTTTCTATAGAAAAAATAAGTTTTTCTATAGAAAATATAAGTTTTTCTATAGAAAAAATAAGTTTTTCTATAGAAAAAATAAGTTTTTCTATATAAAAAATAAGTTTTGCTATAGAAAAAATAAGTTTTGCTATAGAAAAAATAAGTTTTGCTATAGAAAAAATAAGTTTTTCTATAGAAAAAATTAGTTTTTCTATAGAAAAAATCAGTTTTTCTATAGAAAAAATCAGTTTTTCTATAGAAAAAATCAGTTTTTCTATAGAAAAAATCAGTTTTTCTATAGAAAAAATCAGTTTTTCTATAGAAAAAATCAGTTTTTCTATAGAAAAAATCAGTTTTTCTATAGAAAAAATCAGTTTTTCTATAGAAAAAATAAGTTTTTCTATAGAAAAAATAAGTTTTTCTATAGAAAAAATAAGTTTTTCTATAGAAAAAATAAGTTTTTCTATAGAAAAAATAAGTTTTTCTATAGAAAAAATAAGTTTTTCTATAGAAAAAATAAGTTTTTCTATAGAAAAAATAAGTTTTTCTATAGAAAAAATAAGTTTTTCTATAGAAAAAATAAGTTTTTCTATAGAAAAAATAAGTTTTTCTATAGAAAAAATAAGTTTTTCTATAGAAAAAATAAGTTTTTCTATAGAAAAAATAAGTTTTTCTATAGAAAAAATAAGTTTTTCTATAGAAAAAATAAGTTTTTCTATAGAAAAAATAAGTTTTTCTATAGAAAAAATAAGTTTTTCTATAGAAAAAATAAGTTTTTCTATAGAAAAAATAAGTTTTTCTATAGAAAAAATAAGTTTTTCTATAGAAAAAATATGTTTTTCTATAGAAAAAATAAGTTTTTCTATAAAAAAAATAAGTTTTTCTATAGAAAAAATAAGTTTTTCTATAGAAAAAATAAGTTTTTCTATAGAAAAAATAAGTTTTTCTATAGAAAAAATAAGTTTTTCTATAGAAAAATCAAATTTTTCTATAGAAAAATTAAGTTTTTCTATAGAAAAAATCAGTTTTTCTATATTTTATTAAAGTAACTAATAATTTAAAAGAAAAAGGGTTTTACCTTTTCCAATAAATTTATACACCTTATATATTTTATTTGTAAAACCTCATCTTTTTAAGTATCAGTCGGATATTAAGTCAAAAATAGATATAAGAACATTAAGTAGGTGAAACCCAGAAAAAAAAGTTATTAATATAAATTTTCCACACACATCCGGCCAAATCCCTTTCATCATGCAAAGGCATTTTCTTCCACCAGCCAACAACTAGAAACCTCCATTCGTTAACCAAAGTCTGGCCCTCATTGTAGGCCAACAACAATTTGCATAACCAAACTGAGAGAAAGATTAAATTTTGTAACTATTTTTTGGTTGCTTCTTTAAAAAGGGAAAGAATTTTGTTAAAAGAGAAGGGCAAACTTGAGCAAAAAAAATGAATGATTACTTACAAAAGAAACCGCATATGATATACTAACAGCTTAAACATAAACGTGAGTTTATACAGACACATCCATATATCCACACACACATAAATAGTTATATTCTTATATATAAATAGTTAATAGCCTTTTGCTTTAATAAATATCTGCTGGTATGTGTGAGGCAATATCATATGGTAAATGGACTTTAAATAATAAATGAATTTAAAGAAAACTTTCTAGAACACGGTCATATTTTCAGACATTCTTATTTATAAATTCATTCATACACTCTCACATATTCTAGCAGAGCTTGTAAAGCATACCCTAAGGGATAGGGAATGATGAAGATAACCCAGCAAATGTTTAATAAAGGAAATATATATAAAAAAAAGCTAAATACAATTATTTAAAAAAAAAATGTATATTAATAAAATAAATAAAGAAAACACTTGTATAAATTAAAAAAAAAAACATCTATTGGAACCACTAATCGATATCAATCGGAAATAAATTTGGTGTCATTTTCAATTTCACAACTTGCAACCAAAGATTTTACTGTTTTTAGTATCGCTTCCCAATAAAACTTTTCATTACCAAATAATGAGTTAAACAGTTAAACTATTGAACACGAACTACTTACTCATTCGCTGTTTAAGTCATTACATTAACATGGGGATGTCATTGGAGGCAAGTACTTACCAATTGCAGAAAAGTAATGACTTGGGTAAATTGAAAGCAACAACAACAACAGCAACAACTTTTTTGTTGTTGTTTTATTAAAAACATATATTTTTAAACGAAATACAAAATTTTTTTATGATCCCATGGGGGCTCGAACCCAGACCCTCCGACTGCTAGGCAGAGACTCTTCCACTGAGCTACTTCATATGTTGAAAACTTAGCAGCTTATAATTAATATAAACAATTTTTATTTTTAGATCTAAAATCATGTGAAAATAACCTTGTTGTTCCCTCCTTTTTTTAGCTTTGTTGTAATTTTTGGAAAAATATGTTTATACGATTTTTTGTAATTATTTCAAAACTTTTTTAAAATTATTTTAAAACTTAAACAATTTAAATCATCTTTTTTGTATAAGTTTTTACATAAGATTGACTCTTACTTACTTAAATGTTACAACCTGTTAAGGTCAAACTCCGAGCATATTTTCGAATTCCATGGATTACGATCTTGTGCGAATATTCTCCAATTTTATAGGCCAAGCTTTGATAAATGTTCCTCTACTTGGTCTTTCTATCGAAGTTTCGGACATCCTCCTCTAACATTAGGTAGTGGGACATTTCAATTCTAATTTTACCCTCTTCATTGTATTTTTTTTCAAGAGAGGGTTACTAGCCCGTAATCCTAACCCATTTTTATCGATCTTATGGGACAACTCTCGGAACATGTTAACTCACAATATTAATGGGTCTTAAACTAGCTCCCCGGGTGATACTATGAGGAGGTGTGTGTCCACAGTTGAGATGAAGGATGACCCAGATAAGTTGGGCTTACCAAGTTAAGACCAATTAGAATCGTGTTTGGTATTCAACATCCCCTACATAATCAAAATTGACTCATGATGGTATTTTTTCATTAACGTGAGTTAGTTTTACAAATTTTTTTTACAGAAGATAATATTTAAGTTCTTAAAATTCAAAAATCATTTAAAAAGACTCTTTTAATAAAAAAAAAACTAAAAAAAATTGTTGCCCTTGGTGGGATTTGAACCGGGGCCATTCAGTTTAAATTACCATCTTATTTACAAATAAGTACTTCTGTAATAACTTATTATTTATTCGGATGGTATGTTGTAGTCGTTACAAGGTAACCAGTTATCAGAGTACTTGCCATTACCAAAGTTTTGCTGGGTTTATTTCATTTTGCTGGAAAATTATTTATAATGCAAACATTTAGCCTATAGTATTTTTATTTTCTTCTTTATGACCTCCACATTTCAAAGTTTATTCAACAAAACTTGACTATCAAAATATGTTGCAATGGAAAGCAAAAAAGTTTAAAGAGCAATAAACTATGTATCAAAGCAGGAAGAAATAAGATATAATAGAAATAAAATTCAGAAGATAAAAATTGTATGGCTTTAGATCTGACAAAAGATCCAGTCAAAGCTCTTTAGGATGATAAAAGAATGATTCATTTCGTTAAAGAATTCTTTGTGGATGAGCAATTTTTGTGAAAATGAAAAAGTACAAAAGCCCACGGGCGAGATTTTGGCGATGACTGATCTAGTTATAACTCAAGTCATAGCTCAATAGTTTTAGTTGGTGCCATAGATCTAGTAATAGCTCTAGTCTCAGTTCTGATATTGTTGTTTAGCCGCAGTCCATTCATAGTCTAGATGTACATTTTATAAGACCATGCGGGCTATTTATTCCCTTCACCACCATAGGTGGAAAGGGTATTATAAGTTTATGCTGATGTAAGTAACGCATAGAAATAATTGTCTTAGGCCCACTTTTTAGTATACCAATAGACTTAGACACTCACCAAGTGTGTTAGATGTGCGTTCCATGCGAGGAGCTAACATAGACTCCGATCACTACCTTGTTGTAGCCAAGGTGAGAACACGTCTAAGTGTGTCGACGAGCGTACAGGCAGAAGCGCAAAAGAAGTATGATGTGAAGAAATTAAAATCTCAGCAACTTGCCACTGATTACACCAAACGGACAACTCAATTGCTAAGAGAGAATAACTCTGGCTCAAACGATATATACACGCTATGGCAACATATTGCCAACTCCATGAAGTCTGCTGCAAAATCGGCAATAGGGTACCAAAGCCCTCATGCTAAAAACTCTTGGTACGACGAGGAGTGCCGCAACGCCACTGCTGAGAAAAATGCGGCCTACAGGGCAACTCTGCAGTCAGCAGCTACTCGTGGATGTTTAGAAAGATATCGAGAGAAAAAGAGGGAAGAAAAACGACTATTCCGCAAAAAAAAGAAAGATATGGAGAGACGTGTGTTTGAGGAGATTGGGTTGTACATATAAGACACAAAATGAAATCCGTAAATTTTACCAAAAAATTAAGCATCAGACGGATGGTTATAGCAGCTGTATCCTTTCCTGTAAGGACGATCAAGACTTAGACACTCATCAAGTGTGTTAGATGTGCATTCCATGCGAGGAGCTAACATAGACTCCGATCACTACCTTGTTGTAGCCAAGGTGAGAACACGTCTAAGTGTGTCGACGAGCGTACAGGCAGAAGCGCAAAAGAAGTATGATGTGAAGAAATTAAAATCTCAGCAAATTGCCACTGATTACACCAAACGGACAACTCAATTGCTAAGAGAGAATAACTCTGGCTCAAACGATATATACACGCTATGGCAACATATTGCCAACTCCATGAAGTCTGCTGCAAAATCGGCAATAGGGTACGAAAGCCCTCATGCTAAAAACTCTTGGTACGACGAGGAGTGCCGCAACGCCACTGCTGAGAAAAATGCGGCCTACAGGGCAACTCTGCAGTCAGCAGCTACTCGTGGATGTTTAGAAAGATATCGGGAGAAAAAAAGGGAAGAAAAACGACTATTCCGCAAAAAAAGAAAGATATGGATATGGAGAGACGTGTGTTTGAGGAGATTGAGTTGTATAAGACACAAAACAAAATCCGTAAATTTTACCAAAAAATTAAGCATCAGACGGATGGTTATAGCAGCTGTATCCTTTCCTGTAAGGACGATCAAGGAAATCTGGTCACAGTTACAGAAAGCGTATTGAAACTGTGGAAGGACCACTTTTGCAAGTTGTTGGTTGCAAATGAAAGCGACCAAGATGACACGCCTGAACAAATCAACGATGACGGCGTTATATGTCCACCACCCAACCTGAACGAGGTTAGAACTGCAATAGCGCAATTAAAAAATAATAAAGCTGCTGGTGCCGATGGTTTGCCAGCAGAGCTTTTTAAGGCTGGAGGTGATGAGCTGATAAAGTATATGTCCCGGCTCCTAGAATACATATAGTCAGAAGAACTCATGCCGGACGATTGGAATCTCAGTGTCCTTTATCCAGTCCACAAAAAAGGAGATAACACTGTAACACACTGCGTGAAAGGCTAAAGCCCAAAGTAAACGAAATAATTGGGACATACCAATGTGGCCTTAGACCAGGTAAATCAACCACTGACCAGATCTTTACTCTACGTCAAATCCTAGAGAAGACCCAGGAGAAACAAATCGATACGTATCATCTCTTTGTTGACTACAAAGCTGCTTTTGACAGCCCGATACGGAAGAAGGTTTTTGAAGCAATGTCTGAGTTCGGCATCCCTACGAAGCTTATAAAGTTATGCAGGATGACACTTACTAATACAACAGCATCTGTTAAGAAAGGTAAGAACCTATCAGAGTCCTTCATAACTAAACGGGGATTCAGGCAAGGTGTCAGTTTATCTTGTGACCTCTTCAATATTGCGTTAGAGAAAATCTTGCGAGATGCAGCGGTTAATACAACAGGAACAATTTTCAATAGAAAACATATGCTACTCGCGTTTGCCGATGACATTGATGTTATAGGACGCACTCTACGCGAGGTAACTGCCGCCTTTTCCAACATCGAGAAGGAATCAAACAAAATGGGTCTAGCTGTAAATGAATCAAAAACAAAGCTGATGGTTTCTACAGGTAGACAGACCACTAGAATCGGATCACATGTGTCCGTTGAGAACTATAGGTTTGAGGTTGTAAAAGAATTTGTATACCTTGGTACCGCTGTGAACATCAACAACGATATAAGCTTCGAAATCAAGCGCAGAATCATACTTGCCAATCGATGCTATTTTGGACTAAGCAAACAGCTAAGAAATAAAGTCCTCTCTGTAAGAACTAAAATCACGCTCTATAAAACGCTCATACTACCCGTGTTATTGTATGGTGCTGAATCATGGGCACTTGCACAGACAGATGAAGCTATCCTTGGAGTATTTGAGAGGAAAATTCTACGAAGAATCTTTGGACCAGTCTGCGTCAACAATGAGTATCGACATCGAATGAACCATGAGCTGTATGAGTTATACGCTGACATAGACATAGTAAAACGCATTAAGCAACAGCGTCTGCGTTGGCTAGGACATGTTGTGCGAATGGATGAAAATACTCCGGCAAGAAAAGTATTCGATAATGATCCAGAGGGAACGCGTAGAAGAGGGCGTCCAAAACTTCGATGGAAAGACCAAGTAGAAGAAAATCTTTTGAAACTTGGTATACGAAATTGGAGAATATGTGCATAAGATAGAGGTGCTTGGAATTCTAAAATATGCTCGGCCTTTGACGTAAACAGGTTGTAATTACAGGCCATTTAAGTAAGTAAGTAAGTAGTAATAGACTTAGAATCACTTTCTGAGTCTATTTATTTTAGTCCGTCTGGCTGGACCCCCATGTAAACCATGTAATCAAGGTAAAGTTCGCAATTCCAAAGATAATCTGATGAAATTTGGCAGAGATAATTTTTTCATGGTCCCTTTCATGACCATTGAAATTCGTCAAAATTGAATAATTTCTGAAAAATTAGGTTTAATCAGGCTTGAGTTCATTTAACTTTCAAATTATTAATTTTGAAAATTTGAAAAGTAATTGTGGAGAAAAACTGAAAAAATTATTTTTGAACGCGGCTCAGTGGATTGCAATTTCTGTCCCGCCACAGGACGTCATCAGCACTTAGCGCCCTCGACCACAGTCGAGTTGTCAAATTGCAGAGATAATCATCAATTTAACTCATTGAGTTTGATCGAACATCACTACGTTTAATTGATTGTGTATTCTCCTATTACTTGTTTTGCTCGATCTTTTCACTTGCCGTTGGCATGTAGAGAAGAACAAGACTTTTTGGTTTGATGCTATTTTTAGAATAGTAACAATGTTAACAACATATGTATGTAAGTAAATTACATGAATGTATGTAAATGCAACGTGCCCTTTGCTTTTTATTTATTTGGGAATTAATTATTCGAACTTTAGAATTGATTGAAAAATTCGAATAATTAATTCCCAAATAAATAAAAAGCAAAGGGCACGTTGCCAATCTTCTGTAGCCACTTGAGACCCTGAGAAAGCTCTATCTGAAAAGTGAGATCACTTTGTTTTAGTGCTACCCAGCAAAACTTTGGTAATGGCAAGTACTCTGATAACTGGTTACCTTGTAACGACTACAACATACCATCCGAATAAATAATAAGTTATTACAGAAGTACTTATTTGTAATTAAGATGGTAATTTAAACTGAATGGCCCCGGTTCAAATCCCACCAAGGGCAACAATTTTTTTAAGTTTTTTTTATTAAAAGAGTCTTTTTAAATGATTTTTTAATTTTAAGAACTTAAATATTATCTTCTGTAAAAAAAATTTGTAAAACTAACTCACGTTAATGAAAAAATACCATCATGAGTCAATTTTGATTATGTAGGGGATGTTGAATACCAAACACGATTCTAATTGGTCTTAACTTGGTAAGCCGAACTTATCTGGGTCATCCTTCATCTCAACTGTGGACACACACCTCCTCATGGTATCACCCGGGGAGCTAGTTTGACACCCATTAATATTGTGAGTTAAAATGTTCCAAGAGTTATCCCATAAGATCGATAAAAATGGGTAAGGATTACGGGCTAGTAACCCTCTCTTGAAAAAAATACAATGAAGAGGATAAAATTAGAATTGAAATGTCCCACTACCTAATATTAGAGGAGGATGTCCGAAACTTCGATAGAAAGACCAAGTAGAGGAACATTTTTCAAAGCTTGGCCTATAAAATTGGAGAATATTCGCACAAGATCGTAATCAATGGAATTCGAAAATATGCTCGGAGTTTGACCTTAACAGGTTGTAACATTTAAGTAAGTAAGAGTCAATCTTATGTAAAAACTTATACAAAAAAGATGATTTAAATTGTTTAAGTTTTAAAATAATTTTAAAAAAGTTTTAAAATAATTACAAAAAATCGTATAAAAATATTTTTCCAAAAATTACAACAAAGCTAAAAAAAGGAGGGAACAACAAGGTTATTTTCACATGATTTTAGATCTAAAAATAAAAATTGTTTATATTAATTATAAGCTGCTAAGTTTTCAACATATGAAGTAGCTCAGTGGAAGAGCCTCTGCCTGGCAGTCGGAGGGTCTGGGTTCGAGCCCCCATGGGATCATAAAAAAATTTTTGTATTTCGTTTAAAAATATATGTTTTTAATAAAACAACAACAAAAAAGTTGTTGCTGTTGCTTTCAAATTGCTTACCCAAGTCATTACTTTTCTGCAATTGGTAAGTACTTGCCTCCAATGACATCCCCTTGTTAATGTAATGACTTAAACAGTGAATGAGTAAGTAGTTCGTATTCAATAGTTTAACTGTTTAACTCATTATTTGGCAATGAAAAGTTTTACTGGGTATAATATTGACGTCGTTAATTCAAATGCATATATTTGCAATTTATCGGCAAATCCAATAATATTGGCCTCTTTTGGAATTTACAATTCTAATATTTACTTCATTGTCCATTATTTTTCAGAATAATCAAATTAGAATTTATTATTGAAGTACCGATACTAAGGAATGAAATACCATTCGTTAATCGGTGGCATTCAACAGGAACTAATATGTAAAATACTCAGTGATTTTTCGAATAATGTATTGTAAAGAGTGTTCCGAATGAAATTTGTGGTTGCATTATGTTAAATGAAATTCAAATTGTGCAATATAAAAACCAAAGATTTTATAATATAAAGATGTTGCTCTTTCATATATTGATTTGCAGTATGGTCGTTTTGAAGAGTCCCCTAAAAAATAGAGTAGTTCGATTTTACTCTAATTCGAAAAAAACAACTAATGAAGACTATTATCCAATGAGAGAAAGCTAAGGCATACACACGTGCTCATGAAATATATGATTGTTTGTGCATTTATAGAGGGAAGCTGTTTGTGAACTTACATATGATTCTTGTCTTGATCCATTAAATTATGTTAAGCAGAGACCGAATATTGTTTTATTTTTTAAATCAATCAAGTATAAATATCATTGCCGATGAAAATTTATTTTCATTTCGATCGATGAATAAAAAAGAGGGATTTATATTTGAAATATAAATATCCCTCATAATGAAAATTTTAAATATCTTTAACGATAAATATCCGAACAGAAAAATATTTTATTGATTGTTTTATTTTTGAACTTCTGTTTTGACTTTGAAAAAATAAAATATTTTTGAAATTTTAAAATTTTCAACAATGAATGTATGAATATGTTTCCTATTAATTGGAACGTTTTAGGACATCGAAGTTAAACCTAATAGTCCTAGTGGAACTATTGGTGGTTTCTTTGATTCGCAAAACCATTTCAACATAAAATTTGCAACAATAATTAAATTTATTGTTATTTAAACGTCCTAAAGACTTTTTATGCCAGGACAAATCTTCTTCTGTCCTCCTTAACTCCCAGTGGAGCATAGGGCCTGGGAGGATGCAGCAGTTGCCTGGAGTCTCCAGCTACCGGGTATGAACTGTATCCAATTCCCACTCTAACCTCCTCGTGGTACATCCTGGAAACCATAGCAACCTAGTTTTAGATGCAATAAACAACCCGTGTGGGATTCTAGGTCAGGGCTAATATAAGAGTTAGTTATCTTAGAGCTATTCCAACGTATTTGATCTAAGGTCTAAAATAGTTGTACTTGGTAAAGTACAAAAATGCAGCGTCTGTTCAAAATGTTAGTTGCGGTTGCCAACGGGCGTCTGTCTCGGATCGAGTGGCTCTCTATACAAACGTGGCTTGTTTCTTTGGACTCATCACGCATCGACTTAGCATTTACGATATTTTAAGCATGGAAAGAAACAACATTACAGAATATACTACTCCAAAGGGGCAATCATGCTACGGCAGCTGGCACAAGGATTTTAGAATTGCCAAATCTATGCAAGTACATTATGATGAATGAAACCAGGAAAAATACAGAAATAAAATTTGAATATTTTCTATCAAAATTTTTTTTCATCGGATGAAAAAAGATGAAAATTATTTTGAACTGATAAATATCCCAAACGATTTTTTTATTTTTTATTTTCATCGGATTGAAAAACGATACAAAAATTTTCGAACAATTAAAAATCATTAGGGATTTTTATTATTTTTTAAACTTCAATGATTGTTTTTGTATGGATTAAAATATGAAAATATTGTTTTAAAGTATAATTATTCGGTCTCTGATGTTAAGTTGGTATTCCTTGAAAGCTCAATTTTTAGTCGTAAATAATGAGAAAGTTATTCGACATTAGTGAATCTAAAACAAATTGCCCATTTTTCGGTTTCACTTTAAATTTAGTTTTAAAGTCAAATATCAACAAGTTGATGACACATGTTGCAGTGTTTGCCCAATAAATATCAATAGTGTTACATTAACATTTAAGCAAAATGTTATTTTTGCTTACACTATTTGACAGTCGTTGAAGCATATTCAAATAACTTTCGTTTAAACAAGTTTCTTGTTTGATTTTGGGGATATTTAAACGAAACCACTTAAAACGATATCACATATCAAACCTGACTATACAGATACCCGCCTGCTTCTTAAATAAAAGTAAAAGTGTTGCACGTAAAACACTTTTCTTTGAAAAAACTTAGTCTTAAAAATGGTTTCAGTGTTACAAAAAAAATTCTCCAATTGGTTTTAAAAATGAACATAAATTTCCTTTTCAAAATCAATGCGTTTCAAAACTCATTATTTGTTGCATATTTAGCATTTTTGTTTATCTTTTTTTTGCTTCAAACCAATTTTTAGTGCTTAAAGTATCAGACAGCTAAGCATTTGTTAGTGCTTTTCTTACGTGCCACATGCTGCAACATGTAAGTTGCTTATTGCCACTTAATGGTTTAATGATTTTAATTGAACGTCTACATCTTTAATGATTGATGATGAAGATAATTTTTGTATAATTTCAATGATTTTTACTTTTTGTTAAATTAAGAAACGAGATTAAATTAAAAGAAAATTTTAGGAAAACTTTCGATTTTAAAATGATTTAAATTGTTTTTATATATAGCTTATACTAGACTATGACTAGACTATGACTAGACTATGACTAGACTATGACTAGACTATGACTAGACTATGACTAGACTATGACTAGACTATGACTAGACTATGACTAGACTATGACTAGACTATGACTAGACTATGACTAGACTATGACTAGACTATGACTAGACTATGACTAGACTATGACTAGACTATGACTAGACTATGACTAGACTATGACTAGACTATGACTAGACTATGACTAGACTATGACTAGACTATGACTAGACTATGACTAGACTATGACTAGACTATGACTAGACTATGACTAGACTATGACTAGACTATGACTAGACTATGACTAGACTATGACTAGACTATGACTAGACTATGACTAGACTATGACTAGACTATGACTAGACTATGACTAGACTATGACTAGACTATGACTAGACTATGACTAGACTATGACTAGACTATGACTAGACTATGACTAGACTATGACTAGACTATGACTAGACTATGACTAGACTATGACTAGACTATGACTTGGCTATGGCTAGACTTAGTCTAGGCTATAATTTCATATTTTAATTACTCTGTTTTTCAATTACTTTCTTATCCCTTTTGTTATTCTTTCTTTCAGTTTATGCCTCATTGCTGATAATATAGAAATAAATTTTGAATTGTAAAAGATTTCCGCTTAAAGCATTTAATCATTGATTTGAAGACGTTAATAGGTTTCTATTTTAAAAGTTTCCAGTGAAATTGATTATATTAAACTCGTTAGTTTTGGGTTAAAAAAACTAAAAGCAAACAAAAAATTTAAGCTACAAAATGTTTAACAAATGTAACCTCGAAATCAAAAATTCCATGTCCTTATTTACAACGAAAACTTTGCTGCTTACTTTTTCAAGATGTTGCTGCTTGTTAGCAGCAAATGCTGATGCTAGCCAGCATCAGCAGACACAATCGTCCCCTCAAAATCTAAATTATAAACAACAATTACAATGCCAAATGCATCAACATGATAAATTTGAGTATCAGCAGCAGATAAAGCAACAGCAGCAATACTATCAACAACAGAAGTAACATCTAGCACCCATAGCCTTGGCTTTACTACAAGAGCAGCAGCTATAGCAGCGTTTACAGCATCAGCAGCAATAACAGCAATTTTTAGGTGAGTTGTTCTAACATTTCCTTTTCCTGTTTTACGTTTAAATTTCTTTAAGGAAAGGGTTATTGATATATGTCTTTTACCTTTAAAACAAACCACCAAACATGTCTTCTAACCCATATTTTCTTGTCAGTTTCAATCTTACTACAGTTATTTTCTTTTTTTTTTTTTTTGTATGGGGATTTTCTTTTAAGCTTTGGGATATTGAAAAGTCCTAAAATTTATGGTTATCGATATTATGTGAGAAACAAAATCAATTTTAAAGCAACTAAGCTGAAAAGGAAACCCAGTGGGAAATTTATAGAAATTTAAGGAATTTAATTAGCATTTATATAGATTTTAAATTTTGGAAATATCTCCTCAATTAAAGAAGCTAGAATAAATTGAAATTTTTTGACACTAGACATATGATTGATATTAATTATGGGGTAATATTAGAAAATCGTTCATAACTAGGGCAATTGTTAATGGATTTTAAAAAGAGAAACGTTATTGAAAAGCTAAGAATTTAAGCGTTTTCATTGAAAAAAGAAAATTCTTTAAAAACTAGTCTTTACAAATTTAAAAGTAATTTAAATTTTATACTTAAATTATCTAAAATATACATTTTTAAAAATTACAAAATTTTTGATTTAAAAAATTTTCAAACTATTAAAATTTATATTATTTCGTACTACTAGTTTCTTATAAAAACTTTCTAATGGGTTTCACTTCTCTTCCAACTCCCTCATCTATACAAAAAATAAAACTCTAAAAATTTATAGCAACTTACAATTTTTACATCATGATATTTTACACTTTGTTATTTAACATCGATTGGAAATGTATACAAGTACAACATTTCTATACTTAAGAATTTATGTGGTTGTAAAAACATTCACATAAGAAATTTTTTTTTAAATTTATGAGAAGGGATTTTGGTTAAGTTTACAAAAATTTTTCAAGCAAAAAAAAAAAAAATTAAGCAAATTTTAAAACTCCTTGTAGAAAATTAGAAGCATTGAAAATTTTTAATGAATATTTATTAAAATGTGTGTCAGATTCTGGTCATTTGTATTAAGTTAAACATTTTTAACATCTCGATAATTAACGGAGTTAACAGAAGTTAAAGTTTTTTTTTCGTTCTAGGCGTATGATTGATATTATTTAAGAGGTTGTTTTAGAAAATCTTTTATTTTTTGAGTTGTTTCTAACAGATTTTGAAATTAAAAATTTTTCTATAAAAATCGTTTTGATAGAAATATTTTTCCATAGAAAAATTTTCGATAGAAACATTTTTCTATAGAAAAATTTTCGATAGAAATATTTTTCTATAGAAAAATTTTCGATAGAAATATTTTTCTATAGAAAAATTTTCAATAGAAGTATTTTTCTATAGAAAAATGTTCGATAGAAATATTTTTCTATAGAAAAATGTTCGATAGAAATATTTTTCTATAGAAAAATTTTCGATAGAAATATTTTTCTATAGAAAAATTTTCGATAGAAATATTTTTCTATAGAAAAATTTTCGATAGAAATATTTTTCTATAGAAAAATTTTCGATAGAAATATTTTTCTATAGAAAAATTTTCGATAGAAATATTTTTCTATAGAAAAATTTTCGATAGAAATATTTTTCTATAGAAAAATTTTCGATAGAAATATTTTTCTATAGAAAAATTTTCGATAGAAATATTTTTCTATAGAAAAATTTTCGATAGAAATATTTTTCTATAGAAAAATTTTCGATAGAAATATTTTTCTATAGAAAAATTTTCGATAGAAATATTTTTCTATAGAAAAATTTTCGATAGAAATATTTTTCTATAGAAAAATTTTCGATAGAAATATTTTTCTATAGAAAAATTTTCGATAGAAATATTTTTCTATAGAAAAATTTTCGATAGAAATATTTTTCTATAGAAAAATTTTCGATAGAAATATTTTTCTATAGAAAAATTTTTGATAGAAATATTTTTCTATAGAAAAATTTTTGATAGAAATATTTTTCTATAGAAAAATTTTCGATAGAAATATTTTTCTATAGAAAAATTTTCAATAGAAATATTTTTCTATAGAAAAATTTTCGATAGAAATATTTTTCTATAGAAAAATTTTCGATAGAAATATTTTTCTATAGAAAAATTTTCGATAGAAATATTTTTCTATAGAAAAATTTTCGATAGAAATATTTTTCTATAGAAAAATTTTCGATAGAAATATTTTTCTATAGAAAAATTTTCGATAGAAATATTTTTCTATAGAAAAATTTTCGATAGAAATATTTTTCTATAGAAAAATTTTCGATAGAAATATTTTTCTATAGAAAAATTTTCGATAGAAATATTTTTCTATAGAAAAATTTTCGATAGAAATATTTTTCTATAGAAAAATTTTCGATAGAAATATTTTTCTATAGAAAAATTTTCGATAGAAATATTTTTCTATAGAAAAATTTTCGATAGAAATATTTTTCTATAGAAAAATTTTCGATAGAAATATTTTTCTATAGAAAAATTTTCGATAGAAATATTTTTCTATAGAAAAATTTTCGATAGAAATATTTTTCTATAGAAAAATTTTCGATAGAAATATTTTTCTATAGAAAAATTTTCGATAGAAATATTTTTCTATAGAAAAATTTTCGATAGAAATATTTTTCTATAGAAAAATTTTCGATAGAAATATTTTTCTATAGAAAAATTTTCGATAGAAATATTTTTCTATAGAAAAATTTTCGATAGAAATATTTTTCTATAGAAAAATTTTCGATAGAAAAATTTTCGATAGAAATATTTTTCTATAGAAAAATTTTCGATAGAAATATTTTTCTATAGAAAAATTTTCGAAAGAAATATTTTTCTATAGAAAAATTTTCGATAGAAATATTTTTCTATAGAAAAATTTTCGATAGAAATATTTTTCTATAGAAAAATTTTCGATAGAAATATTTTTCTATAGAAAAATTTTCGATAGAAATATTTTTCTATAGAAAAATTTTCGATAGAAATATTTTTCTATAGAAAAATTTTCGATAGAAATATTTTTCTATAGAAAAATTTTCGAAAGAAATATTTTTCTATAGAAAAATTTTCGATAGAAATATTTTTCTATAGAAAAATTTTCGATAGAAATATTTTTCTATAGAAAAATTTTCGATAGAAATATTTTTCTATAGAAAAATTTTCGATAGAAATATTTTTCTATAGAAAAATTTTCGATAGAAATATTTTTCTATAGAAAAATTTTCGATAGAAATATTTTTCTATAGAAAAATTTTCGATAGAAATATTTTTCTATAGAAAAATTTTCGATAGAAATATTTTTCTATAGAAAAATTTTCGATAGAAATATTTTTCTATAGAAAAATTTTCGATAGAAATATTTTTCGATAGAAAAATTTTCGATAGAAATATTTTTCTATAGAAAAATTTTCGATAGAAATATTTTTCTATAGAAAAATTTTCGATAGAAATATTTTTCTATAGAAAAATTTTCGATAGAAATATTTTTCTATAGAAAAATTTTCGATAGAAATATTTTTCTATAGAAAAATTTTCGATAGAAATATTTTTCTATAGAAAAATTTTCGATAGAAATATTTTTCTATAGAAAAATTTTCGATAGAAATATTTTCGATAGAAATATTTATCTATCAGGTATGTGATGGACATTTTTCGTTTTCAAATCGATCGATTTCAGACATATTTTTTAGCTAATTTTCGGTTATTTAACCCAAAAAAAAATAAAATTTTGGCTTTAATACTTTTGACTAATATTTTATCTTTCATTTGGTTTGAAGTTTTTGGAAAAATAACCGAAAATTATCTCAAAAATATATCTGAAATCGATCGATTTGAAAACGATCGTTTTTCATCACATACCTGTATAGAAAAATTTTCGATAGAAATATTTTTCTATAGAAAAATTTTTGATAGAAATATTTTTCTATAGAAAAATTTTCGATAGAAATATTTTTCTATAGAAAAATTTTCGATAGAAATATTTTTCTATAGAAAAATTTTCGATAGAAATATTTTTCTATAGAAAAATTTTCGATAGAAATATTTTTCTATAGAAAAATTTTCGATAGAAATATTTTTCTATAGAAAAATTTTCGATAGAAATATTTTTCTATAGAAAAATTTTCGATAGAAATATTTTTCTATAGAAAAATTTTCGATAGAAATATTTTTCTATAGAAAAATTTTTGATAGAAATATTTTTCTATAGAAAAATTTTCGATAGAAATATTTTTCTATAGAAAAATTTTTGATAGAAATATTTTTCTATAGAAAAATTTTCGATAGAAATATTTTTCTATAGAAAAATTTTCGATAGAAATATTTTTCTATAGAAAAATTTTCGATAGAAATATTTTTCTATAGAAAAATTTTCGATAGAAATATTTTTCTATAGAAAAATTTTCGATAGAAATATTTTTCTATAGAAAAATTTTCGATAGAAATATTTTTCTATAGAAAAATTTTCGATAGAAATATTTTTCTATAGAAAAATTTTCGATAGAAATATTTTTCTATAGAAAAATTTTCGATAGAAATATTTTTCTATAGAAAAATTTTCGATAGAAATATTTTTCTATAGAAAAATTTTCGATAGAAATATTTTTCTATAGAAAAATTTTCGATAGAAATATTTTTCTATAGAAAAATTTTCGATAGAAATATTTTTCTATAGAAAAATTTTCGATAGAAATATTTTTCTATAGAAAAATTTTCGATAGAAATATTTTTCTATAGAAAAATTTTCGATAGAAATATTTTTCTATAGAAAAATTTTCGATAGAAATATTTTTCTATAGAAAAATTTTCGATAGAAATATTTTTCTATAGAAAAATTTTCGATAGAAATATTTTTCTATAGAAAAATTTTTGATAGAAATATTTTTTTTATAGAAAAATTTTTGATAGAAATATTTTTCTATAGAAAAATTTTCGATAGAAATATTTTTCTATAGAAAAATTTTCGATAGAAATATTTTTCTATAGAAAAATTTTCGATAGAAATATTTTTCTATAGAAAAATTTTCAATAGAAATATTTTTCTATAGAAAAATTTTCGATAGAAATATTTTTCTATAGAAAAATTTTCGATAGAAATATTTTTCTATAGAAAAATTTTCGACAAAAATATTTTTCTATAGAAAAATTTTCGATAGAAATAGTTTTCTATAGAAAAATTTTCGATAGAAATATTTTTCTATAGAAAAATTTTCGATAGAAATATTTTTCTATAGAAAAATTTTCGATAGAAATATTTTTCTATAGAAAAATTTTCGATAGAAATATTTTTCTATAGAAAAATTTTCGATAGAAATATTTTTCTATAGAAAAATTTTCGATAGAAATATTTTTCTATAGAAAAATTTTCGATAGAAATATTTTTCTATAGAAAAATTTTCGATAATAATATTTTTCTATAGAAAAATTTTCGATAGAAATATTTTTCTATAGAAAAATTTTCGATAGAAATATTTTTCTATAGAAAAATTTTCGATAGAAATATTTTTCTATAGAAAAATTTTCGAAGGAAATATTTTTCTATAGAAAAATTTTCGATAGAAATATTTTTCTATAGAAAAATTTTCGATAGAAATATTTTTCTATAGAAAAATTTTCGATAGAAATATTTTTCTATAGAAAAATTTTCGATAGAAATATTTTTCTATAGAAAAATTTTCGATAGAAATATTTTTCTATAGAAAAATTTTCGATAGAAATATTTTTCTATAGAAAAATTTTCGATAGAAATATTTTTCTATAGAAAAATTTTCGATAGAAATATTTTTCTATAGAAAAATTTTCGATAGAAATATTTTTCTATAGAAAAATTTTCGATAGAAATATTTTTCTATAGAAAAATTTTCGATAGAAATATTTTTCTATAGAAAAATTTTCGATAGAAATATTTTTCTATAGAAAAATTTTCGATAGAAATATTTTTCTATAGAAAAATTTTCGATAGAAATATTTTTCTATAGAAAAATTTTCGATAGAAATATTTTTCTATAGAAAAATTTTCGATAGAAATATTTTCGATAGAAATATTTTTCTATAGAAAAATTTTCGATAGAAATATTTTTCTATAGAAAAATTTTCGATAGAAATATTTTTCTATAGAAAAATTTTCGATAGAAATATTTTTCTATAGAAAAATTTTCGATAGAAATATTTTTCTATAGAAAAATTTTCGATAGAAATATTTTTCTATAGAAAAATTTTCGATAGAAATATTTTTCTATAGAAAAATTTTCGATAGAAATATTTTTCTATAGAAAAATTTTCGATGGAAATATTTTTCTATAGAAAAATTTTCGATAGAAATATTTTTCTATAGAAAAATTTTCGATAGAAATATTTTTCTATAGAAAAATTTTCGATAGAAATATTTTTCTATAGAAAAATTTTCGATAGAAATATTTTTCTATAGAAAAATTTTCGATATAAATATTTTTCTATAGAAAATTTTTCGATAGAAATAAGGGGGGACCCTTTACACATACAAAACTTTTAGTTAAGTTAAAACTTTTCGCAACCTCAATTAATGGGTTATTTATCAAAGATCCAAGCTTTTTTAAACATCCCTTGTTCTTGACATCATCATTATCATTAAAGTAAGGAGGGAGTTTTCCCTTTAAAATAGGGGGTGTTGCCACATGCAAGCTCTGCTCTAGGATAATTATAAAGTAGCATTAACAGAAAATTTGCTGCTGCCACTTATAAATCTTCAATTTAAGTGAAATTTAGTTCTGGTTAAGATTAATGATGTAAAAAATGTAAGCGGATCATTAGTAAAAGTGGTAACAAAGAAATTAACTGCAAGGAATTGGATGATTTCAAAAGAGGTCTTCTAATGATGCAATTCAAAGCCATTTTAATGATGAAGAGAGCTTTGGATGTTGGAAAAAGAGCTTTAAGTGTTTTGAAAAGCTTTAGCAGTAAATGAGGCAAAATATTTAATTATCTTCTAGAAATAGAAAGAAAATTTACAATTTCAATAATATTTTACACTGTAAGAAAAATATAAAAGAAAATATGTAAAAATCTTTATAAAGTTTTAGTTATACAACTCGTCCACAAAAGATAATCGATTTTTAAATATTTGCTTTAATAAATTATAAAAAAGAAAAAAAAAAAAAATTGAAATCATAATTGAAATATATGATTCATATTAAAAAAATAGCTTTTATCAACAAAAGTTTTTATCTTCAACTTCCAAATCTATCATATCTTGTTTAAAAGAATAATTTGAATGCTGTCCGGTACTTCTATGTTTGATTATCATCCCTGTCTTTTAAGTATACAATTAAACCGGAAATGAAATCAATGTAACCCACACACATACATACACTCATGACTTGGTAGACAAACGTTATACAAACATGCACACACCCACAAAAAAAAATGTAAATATAACCAAACATGGAAATTTATACAGAACCAAAGATAAAAGGGAGAAAATAGAATTGATTATGAACAAGAAAATATTTAGGATTTTAAAAGTAAATTGAAATTGTTAAAAACAGTTCATAGTTTCCCAAAAATATGCTTTACAAAATTTACGTAGAAAAACTTGTGGTATTAAAGATCCCTTAAGGAAAAGTTGCCCCAACCGAAACAAAAAATGTATAAGAATTTTTCATATAGAAAAGTATAACTCCCAACATTTTTTTATATATAAGAACATGTTTAGTTTTACATAAAAAATTTTCGTACAAAATTTTTTATTTTTTATTTATTTTTTTTCATTTTGACTATATTTTTTCTCTACCACATACTCATACTCAGGCAAAATACAATGAAACAATTACATATTTAAATGAGCTTTATTTGAACTTTGACCCTAAATGGTCATTATTCATTTCAATACTTTGTTTATGCCGACATCAATGCCAATTTTTGATCAATTTCTGTATGTACAACCACCATAACCCCCGGCGTTGAACTCCAGACCACAATATCTGGAAATGATTTTAAATAAATGTTGAAAAATTAAAATAATATCTTTAAAAACATTAATTAAAACAATCATATGAAATGAAATTAATTTAAAATAAAAATAGCAGGAAACCTCAAATCATATAAGCTTCACAGTGGCAAATTAATTAAAATTTTCGTTTAAGCAAAAACTATTGCATACTAAGGGGCAAAAATGCCTTTTACTTTAATTTGCTTTAAAATCATTTAGATAAGAGTCTCTACGAAGGCCTGCAGTGAAGGCTTAAGCTTAACCTATACATTAACTTTTCTACGTTTTACTAAATTTAAAGCATAAGTTAGGGCTGGTAGTCATGTTCGTTGCATTTGCATTTTAGAAAAAATATTTAACATTTTTGATACTCTAGTTTTTATTCCGCACTATTTTCTTTTCTACTCTTCTTAGTCTTTATAGTAGTGTTTAATTCTGTTTTAAAAATTTTTAATATTGCATATTTAAGGGAGGTTAATTAAACACTAAAAGCATGACATAACTTAAGGAGTACTTGGAAATGCCATAAACATAAATTTTGTAAACAACAAAAAAAAAGTGGGTAAAAATAGTGAATTGTTAATGAATTTTTTCCCATTTTGAAGGCTTAACAGTTATATGTTGTCCAAATAAAAACACACTTTTTGTTTTTATCTGAATTTCATTTATTGAATCTCAAATCAAGACTGACTTCTTTTACAAAATTTCTTAACATTAAATACAAAAATAATATATGGAAAAATGCTTACTTCTATAATCTATTGATCTAGTTTTGTTTTGGATTCCCAGGAATTTAATTAGTTTTTGGTGTTAAGCGATGTAAGCATTCTTTGGGAATTTTATATTTGGGTTATTTGATTTCAAGTGGTTTTTGTATATTTCTGTGGGCAAACATACGTACTTAAACAAAAGACATTAAAAAAGACCAATTATAGATTTTAATGCATAAATTACTATGTATGTACGTATGTATATGTACGTGATGTTTTTGTGGAAAAGTAAAAGTATAAAAAATGGTTTTAAGTTTTATGTGCGCACATTGGGCGCTAGAAGTATTAAATTACAAAGGAAATTACAAGAACCATTTAAAATAAGATTAAATAATTATTTTATTAGGGGTTATCGTAACTCCCCCTCCGTTAGATTGAGGCTCCGACGAAATATGGTATATATTATTTTTCTTTCTATATATTAATGCAACGATAATAATGATAATAATAACAAATATAGTGAGATTTATTGTATTACTAGTTATGTTTACAATTTTATTTCTTTTGTTATCAATATGTAGTTCTTCAAGATTGTTTTCGTAACTTATTTGTTTTAAATATAAATCTTCAATTTTTACATCAAGATATGTTTTGTTTTCGTTTATTTCAGTTATTAAATTATACAAAATAATATTTTCCTTAAAGTTTATTTCATTATTATAATATGTTTTATTTTCTGCACATATTTTACAATTTTGAAATTTTAATATAAAAGTACCTGATAATTTTTCATCTGTTTCACGAATGCAATCATGTGTAACAAATCCATAATAATTTTTAAATAAAAGGAAACCTTGCTTTATTTCTTTTATTTCGTTATAATCAAAATTTTTGAAGTTGCATTCGGGGGTTTTGTTTTTTATAATGTTTTCGATACAGTGGTCCTTGAATGGTTCGAGGGTTTTAATGTGTTTGGAACTTAGGTTTGCGTGATATAAATTATCTAGTTCGTCAATTAAAATTCTAGTGTTTGTCAGATGTAGAGACTTGTTATTTCTATTTGGGATTGGCTCGAATAATATTTGAGAAAATAATTTAGGGGAATACTTTGGAATAGATAACATTATCAGAATATTTTCATTAGAATATGTGACTCCAATCTTGATATTAGTGTATGTTTCGTAGTCGTCAATAAGTTTTATTTCCTTATCGTCTAGGATATCTATAGGAATAATACCTAGTTTACCTGTAAATATAGTTTGTCCAATATCGTCTACGTGATTTCTCAGAAGAGTAATGTCGTTATCTATTTGGTATACATGTCTCAGAAAAAGCATTTCGTCTTCTAAACTCTGAATTTTATTTTGAATTTCGTCTCTAAATTTATTAATGTGTTTTGTTATCGTAGTTTGTTGTGTGTTAATGTGTGTAGTGATATTTTTAATTTGTGATGAAAGTGTGTTGCTTATTTGAATAAGTGAATTTGTTTTTAATGATTGTTCGTTTTGGTTTGTTTTGAGAATGTCAATAGCATTTTTAATTTCCATTTCGTCCTCACTATCCATATTACCGGTTATGAATTTCACTCCTTTTCCCAGTACATTAATGAGACCGCGTTTGTTCCTGAAGTGGGGTGATAAATTATTTACTTTTGCTTTGAGTAAAATGTAATTATGTTCTATTGTATTTAATATTGGTTTCACATCTGATATAGTTACATTTAATAAATTTATATTTTTTCCTATTATTTCAATTGAGTGATGATAATCGGTTAAGTTTATTTGATGTAGGATTCTATCGTAGTGGTCGATTAGTTTTATGTCATTTTCTTTTATTGGAATGTATCCTTTGTTGTCTGTTAATCTTTGTATATATAGCCCTTGAGATAATATTATCTCTGGTAATAGTATGGTTAGTAATATTGCTCGAGGTAAATTCATCTGAAATTAGAATGTTAAGAGTTTTGAGATGTTACGTTAATTGGATTCTGGAATTTTTTCTTTCTCTTAATATGTGATTTGTAGTATTTGTGTCTTCGATCTGTTATAACATGTTCGTTATCTAATTTACTAACAATTAATTTTCGAAACTTGGAATGATTTTTACCTCCTCGTTCGTCTCTCAAGTAGATAGGACCTGTCTGAATATCTACGTTTTCGCGTGTTTTGTTGAGTTTATTAATAATTCTTTCTTTATTTTTCGCTATAAGATCTCTAATTAAAGGAAAGTCATTTGTACCTAAAGTGCCATTTCTAAAATCGATAGGTTTTCTTTTAGTTGAGGAATGAATTGTGTTATTATAAAACATTATTATTTTGTAAATTTTCTCTTCTGTGTTCTCTATATCTTTATTGGGATCATGTTTCAATATTCTAATATGTTCATTGATCGTATTGTGTAATCTCTCCACATCCGCGTTTGATGTGTGGTTATTATTTGAAGTGTAGTGTATTTCTATTTCTTGTTCCCTAAGAAATTCCATAAGAGGTAGTGCTTTAAATCCTAGTTCATTGTCTACTATAATTTTTTTAATGTTTCCGACTGTAGATAAATACTGTGTTAAGGCTAACTTAAATTCTATCCATGATCTATTTCTAATTTTTATTGCTTGAGCGTATTTACTGAATTTATCTATAAATGTCAGGAAAAGAGTTTTTTCTAGGCTGTAGAAGACGTCTATGTGAATTACGTCTCCAGGTTTCTCAGGAGTTTCGGTAATTTTATATTCTTGTTTGACTGGGCGTCTATCGTATTTTTCTTTATTGCAAATATCGCAGTTATTGATGAATTGAGTTATTCTTGTTTTTAATTCAGGATGGTAGATTAATGTTTTTAGTTCAGCAAAATTTTCGTTTATTCCTCTGTGGTTATTTCTTTTGTGCTCTTTTTCAATTTTATCAGTTAATTTATTTTCATCTATAACATCTTCTAGTACCGTTTTACATCTTAGGATTCTGAGTCCGCTTTCAGTGAAGAACTTTGTTAACACTTCTCTAAAGCTATTAATTATTGTTTCGTCCTGACAAAAGATGGCATTAATTTTAGTTGGATCAAAATGGTTTTTTATAATCATAATAATGGTTGGCTCGTCGAATGTTTTAGCCGTAATAGTTTTCCTTTTATACCTAAAAATATTCTCATTCTTTATTCGTAGTGAACCCGATGTGGTTTTATTAAGGATTATCTGTTGTCGATAAAAGTTCAAAGGGTTGAGAGTTTCTAAAATGCTATTTCTCGTTGTTTCATTTTGACGAATTTCTTGGTCATTTGAGTTATTTTCTGTTGGAACATTTTGGTTAATATTTACTTCTATCCTTGACAAAGCATCTGCATTTCCATTTAACGTACCTTTTTTGTATTTTATTTCGTAGTCGTATTCTTGTAATCGGAGTCTCCATCGTATTAACTTAGAATTTGGTTCTTTTATGGAAAAAAGCCATGTTAGAGGTCTATGGTCGGTTTCGATTATGAATCTTCTACCAAAAAGATATGGTCGCAGATGTTGTGTAGCCCACACAATTGCCAATAATTCTTTTTCTATCGTACTATAATTTTGTTCATGATCGTTCAGTGTTCGACTCGCATAACAGATGGGATGTCCATCTTGAGAAAGTACTGCTCCAATTGCAAAGTTACTTGCGTCCGTCTGAAGTATAAATGTTTTCTCAAAATCTGGATAGGCCAGTATAGGAGAGTTTACTAATAATTTCTTTAAAGTTTCAAAACTTTGTTTGTATTCCAGGTCGTTAGTATTAATTCTAGCTTCCTTTTTCAGGTATTTTGTCATAGGTTTTGCAATTCTGGAATAATCTTTAATGAATTTTCTGTAGTACCCTGCGAGGCCTAAAAACTGTTTAATTTGTTTTTGTGTTGTTGGCAATGGAAACTTTTGAACACAGGTAATTTTATCTGGGTTTGGTTTTATACCTAAATCAGTCACTACGTGTCCTAAAAATTTAGTTTCTCGTTTCAAAAATTCGCTCTTGTCGAGTTGAACTTTTAAATTTACTTCCTTTAAACGATTGAATACCTTTACAAGGGATTCTAAATGCTCTTGAAGTGAGGTTGAAAATATTATAATATCATCAAGGTAAACGAGACAGATTTTATTGATAAAATCTCCTAGAACATTATTCATCAATCTTTGGAAAGTGGCTGGTGCTGTTTTAAGTCCGAACGGCATACGAAGAAACTCGTAATGACCGCCTTCCACGCTAAATGCGGTTTTCGGAATATCTTTTTCATTTATTTCTATTTGGTGAAATCCTTTTGCGAGATCAAGGGTAGTGAAGTATTGACACCTTCCTAGTTTCTCTAATATCTCGTCAATATTGGGGATCGGATATTTATCGTCAATGGTGACTTCATTCAATTTACGGTAATCTACAACCATTCTCCATTTCTTTGTACCGCTAGCGTCCAATTTTTTTGGCACAATCCAAACCGGTGCAGAATATGGTGAATGACTTGGTCTTATTATCCCGCTATCTAACATTTCTTTGATTTGTTTACTCACTTCTGCTTTATGTATATATGGGTATCTGTAAGTTTTGGTAGCAATAGGAATATTGTTTATTGTTCTGATTTCATGTTTGATTGAGTTCGTAAATGTTAGGTCGGTGTTCTCTGAATAAAATATCTTCTTAAATCTTTTTATAATTTGTAGAAGTTTTTCTTTTTCTTCTCTATTTAGATGAGTAGTTCGTATTTGCTCCAAAATAGGAATCTTAGGAACTTCATTGTCGATTTCATATATGCAAAAATCATTGTTTGTCACTTCGTTAGTTTTTTGTGTGTCGAATTCTACCTTTTTTGAAGTATTTCCACTTACTTTTACACAAGCATTAATTTTATAGTTTTCTGCTTCATATATTCCTTCCATTATTTCCACATTTTGATTATTCGTTATAGTTCTAGGTATATGTACTAAACCACTTTTCTTATCAATGTTCAGTTTTATGTTATAGGTACCGCCTGTCTGAAAGAAGTATTCTATGTTTTCAGGGGTATATTGAATTGTTATCTTTTTGTTCTCTATTTCTAATATATTTTCTTTATAGTTCACTATTGCATTTAATTTCCTCAAAATATTATTTCCTATTAGACCGTCATATTTTTCATGGAATTTACAGACTAAAAATTCTATTTTGGTTTCGGTGTTGCCTAATTCTTTAAAGAGTGGTACCGATACTTTTTCTTTTACTTCTATTATGTGTTGGAGTGTTTTTAAGTTAGTGGGTTGAGAATCTATTTTCCATTTTGGGTGAAAAATTCCTGGGTTTATTATTGAATGTGTTGCTCCTGTATCAATAATAAATCTAAGGAAACCTAATTTTGTTTGTATTGTTATATGTGGTAATTCCCCGTAGAGGCTTCTTGTTGAAAATTTTCTGCGTTATTGATTTCCATCGGTTTCGGTCGTTGTTGGTAATTATGGTTGTTTCTCAGTCTGCGTTCGTCAGCATTGTTACCATAAGCATTTTGTTGGTATTGTTCTGTATTATTCCGCCATCTAGGTGTATTATTTCTATAAAAGTTTTGTTGGTGTTGTTCCGGGTTATTTTGCCATCTAAGTCCGTTTGAATTGGTTCTGTAAAAATTTTGATGTTGTGTCTTTTGGTAGTTTCGTCCTTTATGAAAGTTTGAAGATGATTCATTTCTATTTTTTTGATAGTTGTAAGTTTGTTTTTCACGTCCTGGGTGAAAGCGACCGTCTTTCCCTATTTTATCGTATTGGTTTTCGTATAGTATGTCCATAGCGCTTTCTAATGATGAAGGATTTCGGCATGACAGAATTGTCTTCATAGGTTCTGGCATTTTATTTTTAAAAACATGAAGTGCTGTCCTTTGGTTGTTAATAGCAACTTGATTGGCTGCTTCACCTTCTCCCACCACAGCTGTCATTTTGTTATTTAGTCGTCTCAATATATGTTTTATGTCATTATAAAAGTCAACAGCATTGGTTTGAAAACTCACGGCCCTTAATTCGTCGAAGAGTTGTTCACTACTTTTTCTTTCGCCAAAATTATTATATAAAGTGTTTTTTATATCAGCCCATGATTGGACTTGGGTATTTATCTCTATTATTTTCTTTGCTTGTCCGACTATCCTACTTTTTATTATATCGGAAAATAATAGTTGTGATAATTCATCGTAAGATGCGAGAATTGGGTGTACTCTGTCTATTAATTTTGTAAATGTATGCAAGTCATTAATGTTACCGTTAAATAAGGGGAGGCTATTTAAATATTTAATAGGGTCTATTTGAATTTGTGGGGGGTTTGCCATTTTGTAAAAAAAAAGCTTCGTGTAAGAAAAATTTTAAATATTAATTTATCAGGTCTGGAGGTTCCGAAAAATTTTATTATAATTTTCCCCCTTTTTTTTTTCTTTTTATAATGATTAATTTATAATTACTATCTTAACTAAACTTATCAGACTTACATTGGTGATGTTGTTGTAGGACTTGACTTTGTTGTATTTTTGGATGAACTTGCCTTCCTTCTGTGTATTGAATTGGTGATGTTGTTGTAGTTGTTGTAGGACTTGACTTTGTTGTATTTTTGGATGAACTTGCCTTCCTTCTGTGTATTGAATTGGTGATGTTGTTGTAGTTGTTGTAGGACTTGACTTTGTTGTATTTTTGGATGAACTTGCCTTCTTTCTGTGTATTGAATTGGTGAAGTTGTTGTAGTTGTTGTAGTTTGAGTGAATTATGAATTTGTATCTGGAATGTTGCTGCTTGGATCTTGTTTCCTCTCTTTTTTTTTTTGTGGATTTTCCATTTCAAATTTCTTTGATGTCCTTTTTCTTTGATGTCCTTTCTTTGAAACGTTTGTTTTTTATTCTTGAAATTAGTGTTTGTTTTTTTCTCTTTTAGTTTTCTTTGTTTTAATGTTTTCAATTTTATATCAATTTTTGTGGTCAGCACAGATTTGATTTATTTTTGTATTGTTTTCGTAGGCGAAATTTTTATATATATTTTTTTTTATATTGCACAAATTGTTTCTTTAAAAATTTTCATTATTTTAGAGAAAAGTTTCACTTAATATTGCACAGATAAAAAAAAATTTTATTATTTTAAGGAAAAGTTTTACTTAATATTGCACAGATTTAAAAAAAAATTTATTATTTTAGGGAAAAGTTTCACTTATTATATCCCATTTACCCTCGTCGCCAGTTATATTTTGTCCAAATAAAAACACACTTTTTGTTTTTATCTGAATTTCATTTATTGAATCTCAAATCAAGACTGACCTCTTTTACAAAATTTCTTAACATTAAATACAAAAATAATATATGGAAAAATGCTTACTTCTATAATCTATTGATCTAGTTTTGTTTTGGATTCCCAGGAATTTAATTAGTTTTTGGTGTTAAGCGATGTAAGCATTCTTTGGGAATTTTATATTTGGGTTATTTGATTTCAAGTGGTTTTTGTATATTTCTGTGGGCAAACATACGTACTTAAACAAAAGACATTAAAAAAGACCAATTATAGATTTTAATGCATAAATTACTATGTACGTACGTATGTATATGTACGTGATGTTTTTGTGGAAAAGTAAAAGTATAAAAAATGGTTTTAAGTTTTATGTGCGCACATTGGGCGCTAGAAGTATTAAATTACAAAGGAAATTACAAGAACCATTTAAAATAAGATTAAATAATTATTTTATTAGGGGTTATCGTAACTCTTAACACCATCTTTGGCATATAAGTATAACAAAATTTGGAAAAGTCGAAAGCCTATCAAGAAAAGTATGTCAAAGTTATCCAATTCTTTAGTTTCAAACTAAAATTTTATTTAAAATATAGGTCTTTTTGACATGAGCTAAAATGCAATTTAAATATTACTAATATTCCATTAACATTCATAAACATATTCCAATTTTGTTAATTTCCCCTCAAATCGATTTTAGCTATCTTCACTTCTCTACATATGCGAAATCCAAAAGTGCCAGCGTACCCTAAGTGCATTTTCAAATAAATGTCATTGGTTTAATTGACATTTGTGCTACTTTTATCTCCGGTATTCCTGCATATTAAAGTGTCTGTACACATTTGGACAGCCTGAATAAATAAGTGACATTTTGCTTACAGAGAATTTAAAAATTTAATATTATATAGCCAAAACAGTGCATAAAAAAGTACTATCAAAAAGTTACTGTATAACAGTTTTTCTATGAAAAAGTAAAAGTATAACAGTTTTTTAAAGAAAAAGTTACTGTATCAAAGTTTTTCTATGAAAAAGTAAAAGTAAAACAGTTTTTTAAAGAAAATGTTACTGTATAAAAATGTTCTCTATCAAAAAAAGTGTATAGCATGTTTTCTGTAGATATAGTAACTGCATAACAATTTTTCTATAGAAAAAGTTATTGTAAACCATTACATAAAAGTTTTTCAATAGAAAAAGTTACTTTATAGCAGTTTTGCTATGAAGAAAGTTAGTATATAGTAAAAGTTACTATAGAACAGTTTTTCTATAAAAACAAGTCACTGTATAACAGTTTTTCTATAGAAAAAGTAACTGTATAACAGTTTTCATTTAAAAATGTATACAATGACAGTTTTTCTAAAGAAAAAGTAACTGTATAACAGTTTTCTATTAAAAATGTATACAATGACAGTTTTTCTACCGAAAAAGTTACTGTATAATATTTTTTCTACAGAAAAAGTTATTGTATAACAGGTTTTCTATAGAAAAAGTTACTGTATAACAGTTTTTCTTTAGAAAAAGAAATGTATGTACTATATAACAGTTTTTGTAAAAAAAGTTAATGTATAACAGTTTTTCTATAAAAAAGTTATTGTATAACAGTTTTTCTGTAGAAAAAGTTACTGTATAACAGTTTTTCTATAGAAAAAGTTACTGTATAACTATTTTTCTATAGAAAAAGTTACTGTATAACAGTTTTCTATAGAAAAAGTTACTGCATAACAGTTTTTCTATAGAAAAAGTTACTGTATAACAGTTTTTCCATAGAAAAAGTTACTGTATAACAGTTTTTCTATAGAAAAAGTTACTGTATAACAGTTTGTCTATAGAAAAAATTAATGTATAACTGCTTTTCTATAGAAGCAGTTACCGTATAACAGTTTTCTATAGAAAAATTTGCTGTATAACAGTTTTTCTATAGAAAAGGTTACATTATAACAGTTTTTCTATAGAAAAAGTTAATGTACAACAGTTTTTCTTTAGAAAAAGTAATGTATGTACTGTATAACAGTTTTTGTAAAGAAAAAGTTAATGTATAACAGTTTTTCTATAGAAAAAGTTACTTTATAACAGTTTTTCTATAGAAAAAGTTACTGTATAACAGTTTTTCTATAGAAAAAGTTACTGTATAACAGTTTTTTCTATAGAAAAAGTTACTGTATAACAGTTTTTCTATAGAAAAAGTTACTGTATAACAGTTTTTCCATAGAAAAAGTTACTGTATAACAGTTTTTCTATAGAAAAGGTTACTTTACGACAGTTTTTCTATAGAAAAAGTTATTGTATAACAGTTTTTCTACAGACAAAATTACTGTATAACAGTTTTTCTATAGAAAAGGTTACTGTATAACAGTTTTTCTATAAAAAAGTTACTTTATAACATTTTTTCTATATAAATAAAGTTACTGTATAACAGTTTTTCTATAAAAAAGTTACTGTATAACAGTTTGTCTATAGAAAAAGTTAATGTATAACTTTTTTTCATAGAAACAATTACCGTATAACAGTTTTTCTATAGAAAAAGTTAATGTATAACAGTTTTTCTATAGAAAAAGTTTCTGTGTAACAGTTTTTCTATAGAAAAAATTACTGTATAACAGTTTTTCTATAGAAAAAATTACTGTATAACAGTTTTTCTATAGAAAATGTTGCTATATAACAGCTTTTCTATAGAAAAAGTTACTGCATAACAGTTTTTCTATAGAAAAAGTTACTGCATAACAGTTTTTCTGTGGAAAAAATTACTGTATAACAGTTTTCTATAGAAAAAGTTACTGTATAACAGTTTTTCTTTAGAAAAAGAAATGTATGTACTATATAACAGTTTTTGTAAAAAAAGTTACTGTATAACAGTTATTCTATAAAAAAGTTATTGTATAATAGTTTTTCTGTAGAAAAAGTTACTGTATAACAGTTTTTCTATAGAAAAAATTACTGTATAACTATTTTTCTATAGAAAAAGTTACTGTATAACAGTTTTTCTATAGAAAATGTTACTGTATAACAGTCTTTCTACAGAAAAAATTGCTGTATAACAGTTTTTCTTTAAAAAAAATTACTGTGCAACAGTTTTTCTACAGAAAAAGTGACTGTATAACAGTTTTTTCTATAGAAAAAGTTACTGTATATAAGTTTTTCTATAAAAAAAATTACTGTATAACAGTTTTTCTACATAAAAACAGTTTTTCTATAGATCTATAAAAAAAGTTACTGTATAATAGTTTTTCGTATAGATAATGTTACTGTATAACAGTTAATGTATAGTTAAAGTTACTGCATAACAGTTTTTCGATAAAAAAAAGTTGCTGTATAACAGTTTTTTTTAAGAAAAAGTGATAATATTTCTATAGAAAAAATTATTAAGTTATAGTTTTTCTATAGAAAAAGTTACAGTTTTCTATAGAAACTGTTACTGTATAACAGTAGTTCTATAGAAAAACTTAACTTTTCAATAAAACTGGTTACTGTATAACAGTTTTTCTATAGAAAATGATACTTTATAACAATTTGCAATAGAAAAAGTTACTGTATAACAGTTTTTCTATAGGAAAAATTACTCTAAAACAATTTTTTATAGAAACAGTTTCTGGATAACAGTTTTTCTATAGGAAATGTTACTGTATAATAGTTTTTGTATAGAAAAAGTTAATGTATAACATTTTTTCTATAGAAAAAGTTCCTGTATAACAGCCTTCTAGCTCCAGTTTTTCTATAGGTACAGGTACTTCTATAGAAAAACATACAGTACAACAGTTTTTCTATATTTTCTACATTATAACAGTTTTTCGATAGAAAAAAGTATAACAGCTTTTCTATTGAAAAAGTAACTGTATAACAGTTTTTTTTTACAGATAAAGTTGCTGTTTAACTGCTTTTCAATAAAAAAAGTTACTGTACAACAGTTTTTTTAAAAGTCACTGTACAACAGTTTTACTAGAGAAACAATTTATATTATAACAGCTTTCCTATAGATATATTTACTTTTGTTTGAAAACAACTTTTTCTATATAGAAAAATTTTATGGGAGATAACATTTATTTAGAAAAATAAAAGTATAGCCTATCTTAGGGTTTAAACTTATTTTTAATTGGAGATTGAAAACAATTCCTATTTCTGTATTTCAAAATTGTAAATTTCTTACAAATTAATATTTAATTTTTCACTTAGGCAAAAACACAAATATCAAAAAATATTATTTGTTTCAAAAATCTACCAAAGGCCAGCTATTGAGGTCATTTTTAAACAACCACAATGATTTTTAATTTAAACATAAAGAAGGATGCAGTGGAATAAAAATGGTAGGGAAAGGAAAAGTCGAGCCAAATACTAAAAGATTTGTTTGTTTTTCCTAATTCATGGTCGAATAAAAACCACAATAATATTTTTACCATAATATTATTATAATCTTTATTTTTGCTGATTTGTTTTATTTAGAGTTTTAAAAATGATTTAAAAACATCTAAAATAAAATAACATGAAAAACTATAATATTTATTTAAGTAAACCTCAGCCATAAAGAGTTCAAAAAACTGTGGCCTACTTTTAGGGGTATAATCATTATTTGTGTGAAAACAAACGGAAAATTTTATAAAGAAACATTTAAAAAGCAATAAAATATTTAAACAAAAGCCAATACCCCAATTTACTTTTAAAGGGTAAGAAACCAGATTGTACAATTTCGTACAAACAACCAAGCGAGAACATTAATTACAACATTTTAATGATTAATTTTCTAATAGAAAAATTGAAACCAAAAAAAAAAAACTGGTAACACAAACGAATAACTAGAAACTGAAAAAGGTAATTACTTCTAAACGTAGTTATAAGCCACTTATCATTATTTCTAGTTTCGACTATGTATGAAAAGTGATCACAAGCATTACACAACACTTTTATATTTAATGCACGGAAACGGAAGTGGGTTTGCTGTACTAAGAGTATAAGTGCCGTACATACAAACCTAAAAGAGTTAGAGTGTGTAGGTATAAGAGTAGAAATGAGTGTGTAGATTTGTTTTGTTTAAGCAAAAAGAAAAGTTAGAAAATACTTAAAAACTTCCATTAAAAGACCCACTCCAAAGTATAGAATTGTTTAATTTGTCGGCACTTGTTAAAGTTGGAAATCCTTAAACTTAACATTGAAAATTTCCGGGTGAAAAACAAATACTGTAACACATAACACTCATATACTAATACAAAGAAATGAGGATATAGAAAGCTTCTTTCACATGATGAGGATGCTTAAACCTACAAATAGACTATGACTAGACTATGACTAGACTATGACTAGACTATGACTAGACTATGACTAGACTATGACTAGACTATGACTAGACTATGACTATACTATGACTAGACTATGACTAGACTATGACTAGACTATGACTAGACTATGACTAGACTATGACTAGACTATGACTATACTATGACTAGACTATGACTAGACTATGACTAGACTATGACTAGACTATGACTAGACTATGACTAGACTATGACTAGACTATGACTAGACTATGACTAGACTATGACTAGACTATGACTAGACTATGACTAGACTATGACTAGACTATGACTAGACTATGACTAGACTATGACTAGACTATGACTAGACTATGACTAGACTATGACTAGACTATGACTAGACTATGACTAGACTATGACTAGACTATGACTAGACTATGACTAGACTATGACTAGACTATGACTAGACTATGACTAGACTATGACTAGACTATGACTAGACTATGACTAGACTATGACTAGACTATGACTAGACTATGACTAGACTATGACTAGACTATGACTAGACTATGACTAGACTATGACTAGACTATGACTAGACTATGACTAGACTATGACTAGACTATGACTAGACTATGACTAGACTATGACTAGACTATGACTAGACTATGACTAGACTATGACTAGACTATGACTAGACTATGACTAGACTATGACTAGACTATGACTAGACTATGACTAGACTATGACTAGACTATGACTAGACTATGACTAGACTATGACTAGACTATGACTAGACTATGACTAGACTATGACTAGACTATGACTAGACTATGACTAGACTATGACTAGACTATGACTAGACTATGACTAGACTATGACTAGACTATGACTAGACTATGACTAGACTATGACTAGACTATGACTAGACTATGACTAGACTATGACTAGACTATGACTAGACTATGACTAGACTATGACTAGACTATGACTAGACTATGACTAGACTATGACTAGACTATGACTAGACTATGACTAGACTATGACTAGACTATGACTAGACTATGACTAGACTATGACTAGACTATGACTAGACTATGACTAGACTATGACTAGACTATGACTAGACTATGACTAGACTATGACTAGACTATGACTAGACTATGACTAGACTATGACTAGACTATGACTAGACTATGACTAGACTATGACTAGACTATGACTAGACTATGACTAGACTATGACTAGACTATGACTAGACTATGACTAGACTATGACTAGACTATGACTAGACTATGACTAGACTATGACTAGACTATGACTAGACTATGACTAGACTATGACTAGACTATGACTAGACTATGACTAGACTATGACTAGACTATGACTAGACTATGACTAGACTATGACTAGACTATGACTAGACTATGACTAGACTATGACTAGACTATGACTAGACTATGACTAGACTATGACTAGACTATGACTAGACTATGACTAGACTATGACTAGACTATGACTAGACTATGACTAGACTATGACTAGACTATGACTAGACTATGACTAGACTATGACTAGACTATGACTAGACTATGACTAGACTATGACTAGACTATGACTAGACTATGACTAGACTATGACTAGACTATGACTAGACTATGACTAGACTATGACTAGACTATGACTAGACTATGACTAGACTATGACTAGACTATGACTAGACTATGACTAGACTATGACTAGACTATGACTAGACTATGACTAGACTATGACTAGACTATGACTAGACTATGACTAGACTATGACTAGACTATGACTAGACTATGACTAGACTATGACTAGACTATGACTAGACTATGACTAGACTATGACTAGACTATGACTAGACTATGACTAGACTATGACTAGACTATGACTAGACTATGACTAGACTATGACTAGACTATGACTAGACTATGACTAGACTATGACTAGACTATGACTAGACTATGACTAGACTATGACTAGACTATGACTAGACTATGACTAGACTATGACTAGACTATGACTAGACTATGACTAGACTATGACTAGACTATGACTAGACTATGACTAGACTATGACTAGACTATGACTAGACTATGACTAGACTATGACTAGACTATGACTAGACTATGACTAGACTATGACTAGACTATGACTAGACTATGACTAGACTATGACTAGACTATGACTAGACTATGACTAGACTATGACTAGACTATGACTAGACTATGACTAGACTATGACTAGACTATGACTAGACTATGACTAGACTATGACTAGACTATGACTAGACTATGACTAGACTATGACTAGACTATGACTAGACTATGACTAGACTATGACTAGACTATGACTAGACTATGACTAGACTATGACTAGACTATGACTAGACTATGACTAGACTATGACTAGACTATGACTAGACTATGACTAGACTATGACTAGACTATGACTAGACTATGACTAGACTATGACTAGACTATGACTAGACTATGACTAGACTATGACTAGACTATGACTAGACTATGACTAGACTATGACTAGACTATGACTAGACTATGACTAGACTATGACTAGACTATGACTAGACTATGACTAGACTATGACTAGACTATGACTAGACTATGACTAGACTATGACTAGACTATGACTAGACTATGACTAGACTATGACTAGACTATGACTAGACTATGACTAGACTATGACTAGACTATGACTAGACTATGACTAGACTATGACTAGACTATGACTAGACTATGACTAGACTATGACTAGACTATGACTAGACTATGACTAGACTATGACTAGACTATGACTAGACTATGACTAGACTATGACTAGACTATGACTAGACTATGACTAGACTATGACTAGACTATGACTAGACTATGACTAGACTATGACTAGACTATGACTAGACTATGACTAGACTATGACTAGACTATGACTAGACTATGACTAGACTATGACTAGACTATGACTAGACTATGACTAGACTATGACTAGACTATGACTAGACTATGACTAGACTATGACTAGACTATGACTAGACTATGACTAGACTATGACTAGACTATGACTAGACTATGACTAGACTATGACTAGACTATGACTAGACTATGACTAGACTATGACTAGACTATGACTAGACTATGACTAGACTATGACTAGACTATGACTAGACTAGACTAGACTATGACTGTGTGACTAAGGATTATGTGTTTATATTTATATGATTTTAAATTTTAAAGCTCTTTAGCTAATCAAAAGTGAATTGCTAATGGACTTTTGTGGTTTGACTTTGTTTAATTTAAATTTTGAAATTTTATGAATTCTTAATGAAAGCCATAAAACGTGTCAACTGGTCAATTATTAATCAGGCAAATGTTGATTTACTCGTTCATATTATTCAACAAATAAGGAAGAGCTATTAAAATGGCAACAACATAATTTTAAAAATATGGTGGATTTCCATGTTTACGAGTCATTATAAAATCACAAATTTATAATGGCCTTTTCATATTTTACCCTAGTAAATCAAAGTGTCTGCATATTAATTAGATTTTAATTATTTACCTCAAAAAGGACATCTACTTACATGGAAAATGTGAAATCATTTTAAAATTACAATTTTAATTTTGTGGATACATTACGAGTGAGTAGGAGGAAAACATAAATAAAGGCTTAGTTCAAAAGTGGATACGGGGTATATAGTTTTGTTTTTTAGTTAAGTTTTGAATAAATTTCATTTAAATGTGATCCTAGGCCATTAATATATTGAATTTTGAATTGAATAATTTGAATTTTTAATTTCCATTAAAGGTTTTCTTGGACAATTCCATAAATTTTAGACTGATGGACATATGTACTTATGTAAACCAAAAATACCAGTTGAGTTTTTGAAAAATTTAAAAAAGGCTGTCTTCTTTTTATCCCTTTTCTGAGCTGCAAATAGATTAAATCGAATTTCATTTCTAGTTTTCTAACCAATATTTTACTTAAGGAAAAATAACTGATACTTCGTATATACAAAACTTGTATAAATTTCATTACAATAAAAAACTCTAACGTGACTCAGTGACTGACTCATCATTGCCATTGGTCAAATGGCCGACAGCAGGTACCTTTTTCGATGCATATATCCACTAAGAAGGGATGGTGTAAAAATGGAAAAATATAGAAATGGCGTTGGGATCAGCTTTAAAAAAAGAAGACACGTGTTCAGTACTTTTAGGCAGATGGGACAAATAGGGCGTAAAAAGGGTAAAAATAAATTGTAGGTACTTTTTTTAACCCATGTGTATCTTTTAAATCAATGAACATAGAAACCAAAAAAACAAAGAAGGTAAACAAGAAAAAATGTCAAACACGTGCTTGGTACTTTTTTGATTTAGGTACCCCCTAAAAGGGGTAAAATGGGGAAAATTATATTTCATTCTTCCTCAGCTCAAACAGCTAAAGCTGGTGAGCTGAAATTTTGATAGCGGGTACCTTTTTCGATGCATATATCCATTGGGTAGGGAAGGGGTTAAAATGAACAAAATCAGAAATTGCGTTGGGATCATTTATAAAAATAAGAAATTCGGTACGTTTTGGCAGATGGGATAAATAGGGCATAAAAGGGGTAAAAATAAATTGCTGGTACTTTTTTTTAACCCATGTGCATCTTTTAAACCAATCAACATAGAAACCAAATTTAAAACGAAGACGGTAAACAAAAAAATATAAAACACGTTCTTGGTACTTTTTTAGTTTAAGGGATAAAAAGGGGGAAAAATATTCAGGGTAGATTTATTCTTCCTTATCTTGAACTCACTTGAACCAATAAAGCTAGAAACAAAATTTGCAGGGAATTCAATTGCCAAGTACAAAATATCAAACACGTATTTGGTATTTTTTTCAATTTAGAGGGTAAAAGAGTGAAAAATCGCTAAAATTATATCTCCTAGACCAAAAGCGATAGAAGCAAAAATTAAATTGGTTTGAGTTTCACACTCAAAATTAGGGGACACGTGTTCAGTCTCTTAGGAGATAAAAAAGGGTAGAAAAGGGAGAAATTAGTAACATCATATCTCCGAAACCAACAGCGACACAAACAAAGTTGAAATTGGATTTTGATCGAATAAACAAATAAGTGGACAGGTGTTTGGTTCTTTTTTAAAATTTTACTAATAGAGATCAAAAAGGGTAAAAACGTATATCTTGGTACTTTTTTTTTTAAACCATATGTATCTTTGGAACTAATTAACATAGAAACATGATGATCGCAATCGAAAGGTATTAAAAAACTATTAAACACGTATTTGGTACCTTTTTGAATATGGTACTAATAAGGGTAGAAACTATGTTTTGGTACTTTTTAAACCCATAGGTAGCTTTTGAAATAATTAACATAGAGATGTAATTTATGTCACAATCGATAAGTAATAAAGAATTATTAGGTACGTGTTTGGTACTTTTACGATAAATGAGTTACAAAAAGATAAAACGAGAAAATATTAAAGGGTAGGTTTTTTGTTTTTAAACTATGAATTTCATTTAAGCTAATGATTTAGGGGGTAAAAAGGGGAAAAATCAGTAACGTCATATCTTCTAAACCAAAAGTGATAGAAACAAAAAAATAATCTGAAATCAGCACTAAAAATTATAGGACACGGGTTTGGTCATTTTTTTTTTAAATTCGGCCACTTAGTGGTAAAACGGGGTAGAAAATAGAAAAATTAGTAGCATTTTATCTCCGAAACTGACATCGATAGGAACAAAGTTGAAATTGGAATTCGATCTAGAAAAATAACCGGACACATGTTTGATACTTTTTTGAAAATGGAACTAATAAGGGAAGAAAAAGAGTAAAAACTATATTTGGTACTTTTTTAGCCCATACGTATCTTTTGTACTATAAAAGATAAAGACTCACTTTATGCCACAATCAATAAGTATTCAATAAATATTAAACACGTGCTTGGTACTTTAACGATAAATGGGGTTCAAAAGGGGGAAAACGGGAAAATATTAAAGGTTAGGTTTTTTGTTTTTTAACTATGAATATCATTTAAGCTAATGAAGTCCGGAGTATAATTAAGAGGCGGGCCAATTCACTTTAAAGAAAACAAAAATAAGTATTTGGCACTTTTTTCAATTAAGGGGGTAAAAAAGGGAAAAATCGATGACGTTATATCGTCTAAATCCAAACTGATAGAAACAAACACTAAAAATATCTAAGATTAGCACTTAAAATTAAGGGACAAGTATTCGGCACTGTTTGCAAATAAAACCGTTTTGGGGTAAAAAAGGGTAGAAAAGGGAAAAATTAGTAAAGTTAGATCTTTGAAACTAACATCGATAGAAACAAAATTTAAATCGGATTTAGATTCACCAGAAAAATAAAAAGTCACGTTTTTAGTACTTTTCGTAAATGAGGTAAAAATAGGGGATAAAAGAATAAAAGCAAAATTCTGGTACTTTTTTGACCCTTATATAACTTTTAAAAAAATTATTATAGATACAAAATTTATACCGCAATCAATAAAAATCAAAAAGGTATCAAATACGTATTTGGTACTTTTTCTACTAATGGGGTAGAAAAGGACATATACGGGTCAAAAATTTAAAGATAGGTTTTTTAATTATTTGGGAATTAATTTCTCAATTGATAGGTTTTTTATTTTTAAACTTTGTATATTCTTTAAATCAATGAATAATAATTTATAGCCTTTTCGTTTAACATTAAAGATATATAAGAAGTGTGTTCGGTACTTTTTTCAATTAAAGGGTTAAAAAATAAAAATCGGTAAAATTATACCTCCTTAACAAAAATTGAGTCAAGATCAGAAATAAAACTATCAGGACACGTATTCTGTATTTTTTAAATTTGGTAGACTAGGGGTAAATTGGGTTAGCACAAAAAATTGGATCAGCTACGAAAATAAGGAAGGCGTGTTTAGTACTTTTTTTTGAAAATGGCACCAGTAGGTGCTTATTTTGACCTAATACAAATTAAATTTAATTTTAATATATAAAGCTAGAGTCTATAAAATCATAAAAGTTCTTAAATTCCTGCCATAGACTAGCATTTTTATGGAAAATTTTCAAAATAAAAAAATCATGCCTATTAATATCAATCATACGCACCATAAGCCTTAAGACATTTTTTTTAAATTTTCCCATTGTTCAATATTTAAAAAATTTTTGTTAAATATTTTTAAAAAATATTGCCATCAAGCTTTAAAAATCCTATAAAAACAAATTGTTATTCACTTGAACCTTTTGGCTAAAAGCACTTGAAATTTTTGGCAAATTATTCGGTCTCGTTTGAAAATTGTTGCAAACATTTTTTAAAAAAAATTTTTTGTTATATTCATTTCCATTTGTTTAAAACAACAGTTTTTCTCCAGCATATTTATCACTTTCACAGTTTTAGTTTTGTCTGTTTTTTTATTGACCAATTCAAAACTTCAAAAAAATATTTTTTCGCGTTTGAACATGACGTATGATTGATATTAATTCCAGCTGCCAAATGATTGATCATAGACTGAAAATAAATAATTGAAATATTTGGAAAAAGGCAACCTCACGCCAAACACAATTGCTTAAAATATAAAAGTTGAAAATGACCACATTTTTTTAATAAAAATAAATTTATTGGAAAATTTAAAAACACAACAGAAAAAAAAAAATAAAATTTAAAAAATTCTTCCAAAAACTCATATTTCAAATTTGTTTGAATATATGTATGACAATAAATCGTTATCTAAAGGCTTATGTGACATAAAAAAAGGAATAGATTTTTCAAGTATTTTCAATAGCAAAAACACTGAAGAGTTTATTTTTATGCCACCTAAGCCCTTTTGCCTTTCAGTTGACGTTATGTATTTTTTTATTCAATTCAACTAAAATAATTTCCTAAGAAGTGGGAGTTTTCCCAGACAGTTCTTGTTTCCTTGTCTTCTTTTATGTTTGTTTTGTTTGTCTTTTCTAAAGAAAATTTTTGGCTAGAGGTCACAAATTGTAAAATTTCTTGACCTGATTTTGGGCACTTCCTTTCAGTTCTTTTTTACAATAAATATTTTACAATAAAAGCTTTAGGAAAAAAAAAAACAAATGCTAAAACAAAAGAGCGTCCCAAAAGATGAGTCTCAATAAATCTAACAAAAATTTAATCTAAGGGCCAAGTCGCAGTAGGCGATATCGAAATGTTACATATTTTAGAAACGTTTGTGTAGCATACTTTTAGGTTAATCTAAAAATTATATAAAAGTTCCCTTAAAGTAAAGGAATTTTATTGAAACTTATAGCCTGTTCCACGATTTCGAAAGAAAATCTACTCGAAAGAAAGTGAGTAACTCGAATTCGAATTAATTTTGGTTTCACTATTTCGAAGCCTTTCGTTCGTTTCTATTCGAAAGCAAAATGTCAAGTGACTCATTTTGACATTTGCTTTCGCATTGCTGGTTACTTGTTCGAAATAGTGAAACAGAAATTTGTATAAAGATACTTACGTTTTCTTTCGACTTGTTTTTCGACTTATCTTTCGCATAAAATAAAGTTAGTGAAACGAAAAACAAATTTCTTTCGGATAGTATACGAAAGAAAGCACTCTTTCGAGGTCGTGGAACAGGCTATTAATGTTTTGACAAAGAAACGAATATGTTTAGATATCAAATTTTATTAAACTTTTTTTAAAATAAATTATTTTGAAAATCCCTAAGGTATGCTACACAATATTTGCTAAAAAGTCTAAATTTTCTATCGATATCGAATGAAGCAATTTATCTCCCGATTCCGAGATTAATCTAAAAACACTGTGAAAATAGTATCTATATTAACACTTTCTGAGCCGCTCTATTGAATATACTGAAACACATACATGAAAAAGTTTTCCTTGGAAATACATGTAAGAGGCATGTTTTGACATTAAAGACAAACAAAGAAGACAGGAAGTTAAAGAAAACTTTGTAGCAATAAATTTTAAACAAATAAATTCCTTTTGTAAGTTTTAACAACAAAAATAATATAAAGAAAAATTTGTTTTTAAACTAAACAAATTCCTTTTATACTCCTAAAATCATTGTTAATTTGTCAGATATCGATTATGTAAATTTTTAAATTCTAATAAAATTTCTTAAGTCCAATTTAGACTAACTATGAAGCTTGGACCAGGTGTAAGGCATTTTTATTCTTAAAGCTGAAACCAAACCAAATCGATCGAAATGTAAAATATTTCAGAAACATTTGTGTAGCATATTTTTAGGTAAACTAACTAATATATAACATATAAGCAAATGCTCTATAATATAAAGATGTTGCACTTCCATACATTGATTTGTCGTATGGTACCTTCGACAAGTCCCATCAAAAAGAGAGTTTACCGCCTTTACTCTTATTCAGAAACAACTAACGGAGACATTTATTCGATGAGGGAAAGCTAAGGCACGCACACGTGCTCATGGTTGCTTGTGCGTTTATGTGTTTTTCATTGTTTTGTATCCACTTTAATGTCACATTTGGCAGAAAAAATATATAGAGTGCAATATCTTTATATTATAGTCTTTGGTTTAATTCTAAATACTAGTATTCATACAATATATCAATCAAACAATACGTGTATAAGAAGGTAAAGCCGCTTGGGAATGAGTCCCTCCTCATAGGGATAGGAGGAGGAAGGGGATACATATACCGACACAGTAGATTTATAACTTTAATAAGCCTTGGTATTACCGCCTCCATTCGAAGTTAACCAGGTGGGATCCTGTCCTGTCAGCTTAGATGGAGCAGCAGTCAATATCAAATTTGGATCTGAAAATCATACACTGTTCAGTTATGGTTGGCACACGGAATCCATCTTGCAATCATTGATGTTTTTTATGAAAAATTAGTCATAAATTCAGATATGGAAGAATTTGAAACTGACGAAAGCCAAGACAATTTTGAAAATGGCGACGATAAAAATTTGAATCATTTAAAACCGATTGCCCATATAAATTTGAACCTAGAGGCTCTTAGAAAAATTGATGTGTGTGAAGTTAGATTTTAAAATTTAATTTTCCAAGACACAAACCCAAATAGTTAACAGAGCTATGTTAAGCACTTAATAGGGGTGCTGTTAAAGGTAAACAAATTAGCTATCACTTTAAAAGCGATATTTATATACTAAAATCAGCTTAAAAAAAATATTTACAAATGTTTGAGTAAAATTTATTTATACGTTTAAAATGTCGAAAAAGCCAAAAAGAAAATTCTTAATGATCTTTATGCACTTTGTCCTTTTTTCGAAAATCTTAGGAGATGGGCGGATAAAATTTATTGGATATCATTTCATAACGGACCTGAATAAATATCCAATGGTCAAAAGTGTTAACAGTTTGTTTTTTTTTTTTCGGAGGAGTTCCTAATTTTATCCGGTATAAAATCTGGACCTAACATTGATTGATAGCTATCTAATTTCGTAGATGCAATCTTAATATACTGAATGTACCTCCAAATCTTTTTGATTGTAGATATAAAAAGGGGATGTTATATATATAAGAACTATACCCAAATGTTGACCGATTGTTACAAACTTTTATATTAATATAAAGTTTATTTGTGCAAAATTTAGGGGCCAAAGCTGACATAGTTTATAATTTAATAGCTTTTAACTGGCGTTTTAGTGTTACATTTTAGTGGTTACCGGGAAAAGTTGCATAAAACTTCTCTGTTCTAAATTTTGTAGTCATAGATTTTACAATTTCATTCCATTTATCAGCATAAATGTGATTCCCGGGGCAGTGTTATATAGGAGCTCTAACTAAATGTGAACCGATTTCTTTCTAGCTCTTATAGTTAAGGTGCTTTCGCCCTTTCCTCTGACGGAAACACGGACATAAACCATCTTTTCTTTTTGTATTTTTGTGTTTCCGTAAGTTTTTTGTATGGGAGCTGTGGTCAAATGGTGCCCGATTGTGACAAAACTTTGCACACTGGTTTACATTTACATAAAACTTCCTTTTGTAAAATTTTGTTGTTGTAGCCTTTTTCGTTAAGGCGCTATCGCGCTTTTATCTGACGGACATAAACCCCCTTTTCTTTTTGTATTTTTGTGTTTCTGTAAGTTTTTTATATGGGAGCTATGGTCAAATGGTGACCGATTGTGACAAAATTTTGCACACTGGTTGTCCTTGTGCTAAATTTAGTGGTTATATCTGTTATAGTTTTAGATTTATTGGCATTTAAGTGTATTTTAGGTAAAATTTTGGCTGTTTTCGTAAGTTTTTTGTATGGGAACTATGACTAAATGTGAACCGATTTCGATGAAATTTTAAATGCTGCCTAGGGCTTATGCAAAACTTCTATATACCAAACTTTATTATCATAGCTATTATAGTTTGTTATTTATTTGCAAATAAGTGATTAGCGGAGGCGAGGTTATACGGAAGCTATGGTCAAATGTTAACCGATTTTGCCCATTTCTCAGAAATGAAGAACGTTTTTGCTAAGTTTCAGTGAGCTAGCTCCTTTCGTTCAGGCGTTATTGTGATTTCAGCAGACAGACAGACAGACAGACAGACAGACAGACAGACGGACAGACAGACAGACAGACAGACAGACAGACAGACAGACAGACAGACAGACAGACAGACAGACAGACAGACAGACAGACAGACAGACAGACAGACAGAAAGACAGAAAGACAGAAAGACAGACAGACAGACAGACAGACAGACAGACAGACAGACAGACAGACAGACAGACAGACAGACATACAGACAGACAGACAGACAGACAAACAGACATACAGACAGACAGAAAGAAAGACAGACAGACAGACAGACAGACAGACAGACAGACAGACAGAAAGAAAGAAAGAAAGAAAGAAAGAAAGAAAGAAAGACAGACAGACAGACAGACAGACAGACAGACAGACAGACAGACGGACGGACAGGCAGACAGACAGACAGACAGACAGACAGACAGACAGACAGACAGACAGACAGACAGACAGACAGCAAACAGACAGACAGACAGACAGACAGACAGACAGAAAGAAAGACAGACGGACAGGCAGACAGACAGACAGACAGACAGACAGACAGACAGACAGACAGACAGACAGACAGACAGACAGACAGACAGACAGACAGACAGACAGACAGACAGACAGACAGACAGACAGACAGACAGACAGACAGACATACAGACAGACAGACAGACAGACAGAATATTAATTTAGAGGTTGCAAAGGGAAATGGCCCTTTACTAGGTCAATTATAAAATGATTTTGATCTTTTAAATTTCTAAAGAAAGCTAACATAAACAGTACGGCGTCTCGAAAAAATAAAGTTCACCGTACACCATCGAATATAAAGCATTGCTATGAGGCAGTATCGAAAAATTTTTTTTAATTTTTTTCGTCGCACATTGGGGTCGCCAAAATACATTTTTCGTTATATCTTCGGCATTTACAGTCGGATCTCGAAGTGTGATATATCGATGTTTTTGTCTCGAGGAGGCCAACATTTTTCTTTAATAGTCATTATTCTCAGGTATCCGGTTCTAGTATTTATCTATCAGACCTATGTTCCTACCACCCTAATGTACCACCCTAATATCAGAAAATTAAAGCTCTTAAAAAATCGTTAAACTTTTGCTAAGGAAGTTTTTCGATTTTTCAAACCGATCTATTACAAACAAGGAATTTCTTATTTTGCCGCACATAGGGATCGCCAAAATACATTTTTCGTTATATCTTCGCCATTTACTGTCGGATCTTAAAGTGTAATATATCGATGTTTTTGTCTAACGAAGGCCAATGTTTTGCGATATTAATACATTCTTCTTGCGATATTAATACATTCTTCTACACAGTACCTACCCAATATATCTTAACTCATACAAAGGCATAGATAAGCTGTGAAAATAATTAAGTTTGGTAAATAAAACTATCAACAGAAAGTATTTTCCTTATGTTAGCTGGTATTTCGATTACATCTATGTAATGTAATGCTTCAGCAGTTCTTTCATTAAGAATTGCAAGCATGGCGGCTCAGTCAAAAAAAAATTCTGGAAAAATTGTGGACCGGGTGGAAAAAGTAAACGTTATTTTCTATGGGCAGACGAAGCATTTGTTGAACCCAAGATATATGATCTATTGGAATGGCTGGAGGTTGGATTTCACAAGAACCAGAATGGCGGATAAAATAAAAGCGGAGAGTTCGGGAGGCTGTTGTTTATTAAAATCAATTTTTAATAGTTTATAATTAAATTAAACACAACGCGATTAAATGTTATACAGACACAGACGAAATTCAAACAATTATTTCGTGGATAAAACGAATAGCAAGACAAACTAAGAGACTGTTTGGGTATTTACACTGTAAATTTGTACATGATATTTTTTCACAATTTTAAATAAATACGAGAACGGATATCTGAGATCAATGATTATTATAAAAAAAAAGTACTAGAAGAATGTACTTGAGGTCAATGATTATAAAACTAAACTTAATTATTTTCACAGCTTATCTATGCCTTTAAACAGACACTGAACGTTTTGTTCATGTAGTACATTAATCTGCCTTGGCTGTCACTGGTGAGCAAGCCATGGGCCACATTTTTTCAGAACTTGAGAGCCATCAAAAATACAGCAAACTTAGATCTTTTCAAAACATAATTGATTACAAGATTTAAAATTTTTATAATTCTTGTTGTATGATTTAAAATATCTTGGGTAAGTACTATGTAGAAGAATGTATTTAAGCTCAATAATTAATATCGCAAAATGGCCTTCGTTAGACAAAAACATCGATATATTACACTTTAAGATCCGACAGTAAATGGCGAAGATATAACGAAAAATGTATTTTGGCGATCCCTATGTGCGGCAAAATAAGAAATTCCTTGTTTGTAATAGATCGGTTTGAAAAATCGAAAAACTTCCTTAGTAAAAGTTTAAAGATTTTTTAAAACTTATGTAAAATTAATTTAAAGACAAATTTAATTAAAAAAAAATTGCCAAAATGGTAATTACAAAATTAAAAATTTTCTATTAAAACATTTATAAAAGAAAAGTTTTCTATAAAAAAGTTGAGGATATAAAGACGTTTCTATAGAAAAGTTAATGATAGAAAGACACTTCTATAGAAAACTTGGCAATAGGAAGACATTTCTATAAAAAAGTTGACGATAGGAAGAAATTTCTATAGAAAAGTTGACGATAGGAAGACATTTCTATAGAAAAGTTGACGACATGAAGACATTTCTATAGAAAAGTTGACGATTGGAAGACATTTCTATAGAAAAGTTGACGATAGGAAGACATTTCTATATAAAAGTTGACGATAAGAAGACATTTCTATAGGAAGTTGACGATAGAAAGACATTTCTATAGAAAAGTTGACGACAGAAAGACATTTCTATAGAAAAGTTGACCGAGAGGAAGACATTTCTATAGAAAAGTTGACCGAGAGGAAGACAATTCTATAGAAAAGTTGACCGAGAGGAAGACAATTCTATAGAAAAGTTGATGACAGGAAGACTTTTCTATAGAAAAGTTGACGATAGGAAGACTTTTCTATAGAAAAATTGACGATAGGATGACTTTTCTATAGAAAAGTTGACGATAGGATGACTTTTCTATAGAAAAGTTGACAATAGGATGACTTTTCTATAGAAAAGTGTACGATAGGATGACTTTTCTATAGAAAAGTTGACGATAGGATGACTTTTCTATTGAAAAGTTGACGTAGGATGACTTTTCTATTGAAAAGTTGACGTAGGATGACTTTTCTATAGAAAAGTCGACGATAGGATGACTTTTCTATAGAAAAGTTGACAATAGGATGACTTTTCTATAAAAAAGTTGACGATAGGATGACTTTTTTATAGAAAAGTCGACGATTGGATGACTTTTCTATAGAAAAGTTGACAATAGGAAAACTTTTCTATAGAAAAGTTGACGAAAGGATGACTTTTCTCTAGAAAAGTTGACGATAGGATGACTTTTCTATAGTAAAGTTTACGATAGGATGACTTTTCTATAGAAAAGTTTACGATAGGATGACTTTTCTATAGAAAAGTTGACGATAGGATGACTTTTCTATAGAAAAGTTGACGATAGGATGACTTTTCTATAGAAAAGTTGACGATAGGATGACTTTTCTATAGAAAAGTTGACGATAGGATGACTTTTCTATAGAAAAGTTGACGATAGGGTGACTTTTCTATAGAAAAGTTGACGATAGGGTGACTTTTCTATAGAAAAGTTGACGATAGGATGACTTTTCTATAGAAAAGTTGACGATAGGATGACTTTTCTATAGAAAAGTTGACGATAGGATGACTTTTCTATAGAAAAGTTGACGATAGGATGACTTTTCTATAGAAAAGTTGACGATAGGAAGACTTTTCTATAGAAAAGTTGACGATAGGAAGACTTTTCTATAGAAAAGTTGACGATAGGAAGACTTTTCTATAGAAAGGTTGACGATAGGAAGACTTTTCTATAGAAAAGTTGACGATAGGGAGACTTTTCTATAGAAAAGTTGACGATAGGATGACTTTTCTATAGAAAAGTTGACGATAGGATGACTTTTCTATAGAAAAGTTGACGATAGGATGACTTTTCTATAGAAAAGTTGACGATAGGATGACTTTTCTATAGAAAAGTTGACGATAGGATGACTTTTCTATAGAAAAGTTGACGATAGGATGACTTTTCTATAGAAAAGTTGACGATAGGATGACTTTTCTATAGAAAAGTTGACGATAGGATGACGATAGGAAGACTTTTCTATAGAAAAGTTGACAACAGGAAGACTTTTCTATAGAAAAGTTGACGATAGGAAACTTTTCTGTAGAAAAGTTGACGATAGGAAAACTTTTCTGTAGAAAGGTTGACGATAGGAAAACATTTCTATAGAATAGTTGAAAATAGGAATACATTTCTATAGAATAGTTGACAATAGAAAATATAAATAAAATTTTATTTCATTAAGATTAGGGTTGGTTTTAAAATAAGTTTCTAGAAGCGAAATAAATTCCTAATTAAAATATTGTTGCATTTCAATTTAAGCTAATTTTGTAAGCTTGCATCAGCATTTTAATTAGTTAAAATCCCTAAACAACTAAACAAGTTATGACTAATTTTCCGCCACAACCTCTGAATTAATATCAATCATACGCCCTCCGAACCAATTTTTTGAAAAGTTGAGGATAAGCAAATATTTCTATAGAAAAGTTGACGAATAGTAGCAGATTAATTTCTAAATTGGTTACTGGATAAGGTTTTAGATTTAGTTTTTGATTCGGTTCTTAAATCAGCTCTTAATTAAGCTCTGGCCTTAGTTCTAAGTTTAGTTCCAGTTTAGATTATGTTTTATAGTAAATTTTAAATTAAGCTCTTTACAAACTCTTTTGCAAATTTTCCAACTGTGGCTTAACATTAGGCAATAATCGAATATTTGTTAATAGTGGTTCCATGCTTACACTTTGGGGGTTCTATTGATTTCGTTTACCCAAATAAACAAATTATATTTGCATGATTATTCACATCATGTGGTATATATTTTCTAATATCTATTTCATTATAATACATATTAGCTATTGCATGTATTCAGTGTAATCACTTAGGGAAAATTTAAGTAGATAGGAAAAATTTTGTAAATAATTTAGGACTTAAGGGATACAAGATTTTACTTAAAAGACTATTTATTTGCTTTAAATTGCCTTAATTAGTTAAATCAAAGTCAATATTTTTTAATTTACATTATCAGTTAAATGTCTAACTTCTGCATTTTCTAAAGTAAATTAGAGATTATTAAAACTAATTTAGATTGATGTCCAACGTTAACATAATTGTATTTAAATTGGCTACAAATTGTTGTTTTAATTTAAATTATTGAAACTCATTTCTATGTAATTCATGTAATAATAACACTGTGAAACAGCCAGCCAAACGAGGTGCAATGTAAAGAAAATGTCAATAAAATTTGTTTGGTTTCTTTGTCTTATAAAACTTTGACTTAGCAATTTAAATTTTTTACATAATTCTTATTTAGTCTGTAAAATCTTAGAATATAAGGTGGATTTTTGGGTTATGGTGTTATAGCACTGAGCAATAACCAGCCAAACGAAGTGAGAAATGTAGAGAAAAATTCAATCAATTTTTTTGTCGTGTTTTGTGAGTCTTATCAAACTTTGATTTAGCTTTATACTGTTTTTTCTTACATAATTCTTATTTAGTGCATCAAAATTTAGTGCGCCAAGGTAGATTTTTGGGTAATTTATGGTGTTAGATCCAGACAAGCGAATTGAAATGTGGAAAAAAATTCAATTGAAATTTTCGCTTTTTTTTTGTCTTGTCAAACTTTGACTTAGCGAATTACTGCTTTTTTCCTACATAATTCTAATTTAGTGCATCAAAATTTGTAATATAGGGTAAATTTTTGGTTTATTTATGGTATAATAACATCGAGCGATTACCAGTCAAACGAAGCGGAAAGTAAAGAAAAATTCAAAATTCTTATAAAACTTTGGCGAATTACTGTTTTTTTACATAATTCTTATTTAGTGCGTAAAAATTTAGAAAATAAGGTAGATTTTGGGTTTAGTAGAAATGGGCCTAACTAACTTCTCTAAGGCTTTAAGGCAACATTGTCACTGTTGATTTTTGAGATATTATCAATAATTTTTTAAATACTCTAATCAAGATCATGTTCTAACTTTAATATCTAGTGCAATACTTTCTGTTTAAATTCTTGAAATAAAAGATCCTTTGTTTAAATATTTGTTTATGGAGCTTAAGGGATTTAATTATTTATTAGTTGAAGTGTAACGAGAAAGATATTGTTTTCTATTATTTATGTTTTGTAAACAAATTTTCAACATTTTCTTCTGTTTAAATTATGAATAATTTAAGTAATTGTGGACAATATCTATAAAAAGTGAATTGATGCTTCAATCTATATAAATAACCAAGTAATTTATAATTTAAAGGTAATTTAAATATTGATGATAATGACTTATAATAGAAGAAAATGAAGTATTTTAAAAATTGAATATTCTTTTAATTTTTAGAATTTTGTTTTTAACCAAAGAATTTTTAAAATGTATTGCACTAAGATCCCAATTTATTGCAATTATTATACCCTTCACCAATAGGCGAAAGGGTATTATAAGTTTCGACTCGGAATCGGGAGGAGAATCGATTAAGCGATGCCCGTCTGTCTGCCTGTCTGTCTGTCTGTCTGTCTGTCTGTCAATCTGTCTGTCTGATTGTCTGTCTGTCTGTCTGTCTGTCTGTCTGTCTGTCCGTCTGCTTGTCTGTCTGTCTGTCTGTCTGTCTGTCTGTCTGTCTGTCTGTCTGTCTGTCTGTCTGTCTGTTTGTCTGTCTGTCTGTCTGTCTGTCTGTCTGTCTGTCTGTCTGTCTGTCTGTCTGTCGTCTGTCTGTCTGTCTGTCTGTCTGTCTGTCTGTCTGTCTGTCTGTCTGTCTGTCTGTCTGTCTGTCTGTCTGTCTGTCTGCCTGTCTGTCCATTCGTCTGTCTGTTGAAGTCAAGTTTCTAAAGCCCCTGGAAGATGGGCCTACGTAAATTATATATCAGATTTTGAGAAATTCTCCCGCAATCAAAATCGATTTATAAACACCCGAAATATCGAAAAATACCAAAAATTAGACGAAAATTTTAAAATTTCTTGAGTGAAAAACACTTTTAAATAACAAGAATAAAATATACTCATGGTTTACAAGTGATAATATTTTATATATCAGATTTTAGGAAATGGTTCCCCAAAGCATTATGTTTCAAAATCAGTCAATAAACAACTGAGATATCGCCAAAACACTAAATTTGATGCATCGCAAATTGCCCAAAGTACGCATTAGAGAAAGTTAGTTGAAAAATGAAATGCGGAAATAGGAAAAACCATCTTCCTGGAGCACGGACATACATAAATTTTACATCAGATTCCTCCGCCAAGCACGTTATTAAATTTTATTAAAATCGGTATATAAACAACTGAGATATCGCCAAAACACTAAATTTGATGCATCGCAAATTGCCCAAAGTACGCATTAGAGAAAGTTAGTTGAAAAATGAAATGCGGAAATAGGAAAAACCATCTTCCTGGAGCACGGACATACATAAATTTTACATCAGATTCCTCCGCCAAGCACGTTATTAAATTTTATTAAAATCGGTATATAAACAACTGAGATATCGCCAAAACACTACTTGTGATGTGCAGCAAATTGCCGAAAGTACGTGTCTAAGAAATTTTTAGCGATATCTCAGATGTTTATATACCGATTGTGATAAAATTTGACAGGGTTCTTTCTAAATCTGATACATAAACTCCACAATTCCGCTGATTATGAATACCATTCAAATTGTACCGATCAGGAGAATCGATTTCGTGACGTCCGTCTGTCTGTGTGTATGTCTGCCTTAGCTTTCCCTCATTAGATAATCGTCTCCATTAATTGTTTCCGAATGGAGTAAAAGCGGTATACTTTTCTTTTTATGGGACTTATCAAAAAGACCATACGCCAAATCAATGTGTAGAAGTGCAACATCTTTATATTATAAAGTCTTTGGTTTCACATTTGCCTTTAAGTGGATAATGAACAATGATAGAATATAAACGCAGAAACAAACATGTATTTCATGAGCACGTGTGTGTGCCTTAGTTTTATCTCATTGGACGTTAGTATTCTTTAGTTGTTTTCAATCAAGAGTAAAAGTGGTATATTCTTTATCTATGGGACTTTTCAAAAAGACCATACGGCAAATCAATGTATGGAAGTGCAACAACTTTGGTTACGCATTTGCCTTTTAAATGCATAAAGAACAATGAAAGCATATAAACGCACAAACAAACATACATTTCATTGCATAATCGTCTCCATTAGTTGTTTCCGAATAAAAGTAAAAGCGGTATAATATTTGTTTATGGGACTTCTCAAGAAGACCATACGGCAAATGAATGTGTAGAAGTGCAACAACTTTATTTTATAAAGTCTTTGGTTTCACATTTTTCTTAGTTCCGTCGCGTCGTCTCTATTAGTTGTTTTTTATGAGACTTATCAAAAAGACCATACGGCGAATAAATGTATGGAACAACGACATCTTTATAAGGGTATTTCGTTCCACATTAGTTGTTTCCGAATAAGAGTAAAAGCGGTATAATCTCCTTTTATGGGACTTATCAAAAAGACCATACAGCAATTCAATGTATGAAAGTGCAACATCTTTATATTACAGAGTCTTTGGTTTCACATTTTTCTTAGTTTCATGAGATTTATCAAAAAGACCATACAGCAAATCATTCTATGAAAGTGCAAAACCTTTATATTATAGAGTCTAGAGTTTCACATTTGTCTTAATGTTCATCTTCTTCTTCTGTTATCCTTGACTCCCAGTGGATCATAGGACCTCAAAAGTTACAGGGTTCATATTCATATGTTAGGTCTTGACCAACTTTTATATACTTTTCTTATTCTTGATATAAATATTTCTTTATAAAAATAATTTATATTTATAAAATTTTTGCTTAAAATCTCTTTTAACATTTGAAATTATTTAGTCTTCCAATATCTTTCTACCTTGTAAAAAATATTTTATTTGCTTTTGATTTTTGTCAATTACTCGAGGTCCTTTTAATTCCTTTTTTTTTGTAAAACAAGCTTATTATTATTTTGTTTTCATGACCTTTTCCATATTTTTTTTTTATTATTTTTTCATATTTTTTTCTTAATTATTTAAATTTTTCTACCACAAACTATTCCCTTAATATTCTTATAAATGTCCATTATCATAAAACTATTTCTTTCTTTTTTGGCTTTTACTTTAACATAAATTTTATTGCCAGCTTTAAACAAAATCAACTTTTACAGTTGACTTATCCTTAAGAATTCTTTTTTCGACTCAGTCCTTTTTACTTTTGTTTTTTGTCCTTGTTATTTAGTTTTTGTCCTGATGATGATAATGTAAATGATGATAATTATGATGTTGACGCTGATAATGATGGAGACCATAATTAGTGTTGTTTACTTTAATGACATTTTCCTTTTTTTTCGTTGTTTTTAATTTTTATTTTGCTATTTCCTCATCTATTATATTTTTTAATTCCTTACTTTTGAGTGGAAATTTTTAACATAAATTTTTTTGTTTTTTTTATTGAAAAGTATAAAAGGGACAAAGAAAACGAAAAGAAAGTAATATTTAAATTTGATACAAAAAAAAAAAAAAAAAAAAACAATTCAAAATGTCAATTACCATGAGATAAAAAAATATTTAAGTTGAAAAAACTGATTTCTTTTCAACTTAAATGTTGTTTTTTTTTATATAGTATAATAAAACATTGATTTGCCGTCTGGTCGTTTTGAAAAATCCCATAAAAAATAACGCTTTTACTTTTATTCAGAAATAACTATTGGCTAAACTGAAAAATATTTTAGAATCTAAACGGGACCATATCTGTATAAGATGATTACATCCCCCTTTTGTCTTTTTATCTCAGTATATTTGACTGTCTATTAATTCTTTTCTACTTGTGTCTAAGTTCTTGCCTAATTATATTCTAGTTCTTTTCTAGTTCAAACTTTTTTCTTGTACCCTTTTAAAATCCCAAAAAAACGAAACAACTTTCAATTTTTTGTCTGTACAAAAAAGCACATATTAAAACAAGTAAGAGTGTTATATTCGGCTGCGCCGAATCTTATATACCCACCATGTTGCACCATAGAGTGGTTCGAAAAAAAAAGTTGAGTCAGTCACCCCCTAGGATTAAAAATAATGTTAAAACAATTCCAAAAAATATTTTTTTATTTTTTTACCACGCCTACAAATACCGCCCTTTTACTATTTTGTTCACGGTGTCGCCATTTTAAATCCGATCATAACATTTTATATATCGATTTTCAAGGCTCTGTAAGTGCTACATTGCTCTCTTTGATAGTTTTTTACAACCTCGTCAATTTCTAGTCATTACTTAATAGCTTTTAATTGGTCCTTGCTTAAAATTTTTTGGTTTCCGGGAGTGTTTTTTATATGAAAGCTATAGTCAAATATGGATCGATTCTTATAAAATTTGATATACTGACCAATAGTTGCATAAAACTTCTTTATTCCAAATTTAGTCGTCATAGCTTTTATAATTATACTTAATTTATCAGCATTCATGTCTTTCCCGGGGCGGGGTTATATGGGAGCTCTAACTAAATGTGAACCGATTTCAGTACACAACTTTTGTTATATATCAAAAATACTTTTATAAAATTTTGTCCGTCTAGCTTTTGTAGTTAAGGAGATAAAATCTGACGGAAAGACGGACATAAATCCCCTTTTCTTTTTGTGTTTTTGTGTTTCCGTAAGTTTTTTATATAGGAGCTATGGTCGAATAGTTACCGATTCCAACAAAATTTTGCACACTGGCTGGCATTCACATATGACTACCTTTTGTAAAATTTTGTTGCTGTAGCCCTTTTCGTTAAGGCGCTATCGCTCTTTTATTTAACGGACAGAGGGACATAAACCCTCTTTTCTTTTTGTATTTTTGTGTTTCCGTAAGTTTTTTATAGGGGAGCTATGGTCAAATGGTGACTGATTGTGACAAAATTTTGCACACTCATTGGAAATGACATAGGACCGCCTAGTGCTGAATTCAGTGGTTATATCTGTTATAGTTTTAGATCTATTGGCACTTAAATGTATTTTAGGTGAAATTTTGGCTGTTTCGTAAGTTTTTTGTATGGAAGCTATGACTAAATGTGAAACGATTTTGATGGCTTTTATATATCAAATTTTATTTTTAATTTTGTTTTTAGATTTTGTAAATTTTTTTATAATTTTATTTTTATACCAAATTTTATCATCATAGCTATTATAGTTTGTTATTTATTAGCAAATATGCGATTAGCGTAGGCAAAGTTATGCGGGAGCTATGGTCAAATGACAATGAGACAGACAGACAGACAGACAGATAGACAGACAGACAGACAGACAGACAGACAGACAGACAGACAGACAGACAGACAGACAGACAGACAGACAGACAGACAGACAGACAGACAGACAGACAGACAGACAGACAGACAGACAGACAGACAGACAGACAGGCAGATAGACAGATAGACAGATAGACAGAAAGACAGACAGACAGACAGACAGACAGACAGACAGACAGATAGACAGAAAGACAGACAGACAGACAGACAGACAGACAGACAGACAGAGAGACAGACAGACAGACAGACAGACAGAAAGAAAGAAAGAAAGAAAGAAAGAAAGAAAGAAAGAAAGAAAGAAAGAAAGAAAGAAAGAAAGAAAGAAAGAAAGAAAGAAAGAAAGACAGACAGACAGACAGACAGACAGACAGACAGACAGACAGACAGACAGACAGACAGGCAGACAGACATCGCTCAATCGTCTTAGAATTTCATAAGGATTCAGAATATATATATCGTTTTTAATTTTTGAGCCAATATTAAGAAAATTACAGACGGAATGACAATCTCAATATACCCCCATTCTTTTTGATGGTGGGTATAAAAATGTTTACTTAAATAAACTTTTATTCATCTATTCGTCGTTCTTTTAAGGTTTTTGTTGCCATTGTAGTTGCCATAGCTATTGCCGGCAAAGCAACAAAGGCAAAAAAAAAAAAATTAGTTGAGTGTTGCTAGATATTCATTATTTCCCCAGTTATAAATGATGAAAGAATGTTTCTATAAAGTCATCTAAATACTTAATAGTTCAACAACTGAGTTAACAAGTGCATAAATAACTATCGGGTGTTTTTTATTGATGTATAGAACTTTAAGTTGGCATCACTTTTTTAACTGGCGGCCATTTTGTCAGCTGTCAAGTGATTAATATTTAGTTTGGTTTGCCATTTCATCATAAACAGGTTGACAAAAGAACAACGCTTGCAAATCGTGCAAATTTATTTCGAAAATAATGGTTCAGTTCGCGAAGTTTGCCGCAAGCTCCGTCCATTTTATAGTCGACATAATCGTCCATCAGAGCAATTAATTCGGTTAACCATGGATCGTTTTCGCACTACGTTTACTCTATGTGATAATACGCATCCGCAGCGACGTCGAACAGTGCGCACCGAAGAAACAATTGACGCTGTAGAGCAAAGTGTTGAAGAGGACCCGAATGAATCGATTCGCCACCGTGCACAGCAATTGGAGCTTTGTCCATCAACTTTATGGAAGATTTTGCGCAAAGATCTTGGCTTGCGACCTGACAAGATCCAGCTTGTGCAAGAATTAAAGCCGCGAGACCATGCAATGCGTCGTGATTTTGGTGTATGGGCCGAAAATGAGATTGATCTCGATGCTGATTTTCATCGCAAAATTTTGTTCAGTGATGAGGCTCATTTTTGGTTGAATGGCTACGTCAACAAGCAAAATTGCCACATTTAGAGTGAAGAGAATCCACATGAGACCCTTCAGACGCCATTACATCCACAAAAACTGACTGTTTGGTGTGCTCTATGGGCTGGTGGAGTCATTGGGCCATACTTCTTCCGAAATAATGCTGGAGAGTCAGTTACCATAAATGGAGACCGGTATAGAGCCATGATAACCGACTATTTTTTTCCCCAATTGGATGGCATGAATGTGGATGAGTTGTGGTTCCAACAAGACGACGCTATATGCCACACAGCGCACGTCACAATTGATTTATTGAAGGAAACATTCGATGAGCGCATAATTTCGCGGAATGGACCTGTCAATTGGCCACCAAGATCGTGCGATTTGACACCACTGGATTATTTTCTTTGGGGATATGTGAAGTCGCTCGTCTACCCCAATAAACCAGAAACGTTAGGGGACTTGGAAGCCAACATTCGTGGCGTTATTGCCAACATACGGCCCCATATGCTCGAAAAAGTAGTTGAAAATTGGACCTGTAGAATTGGCTTTATTCGAGCCAGCCGCGGAGCCACATGCCCGAAATCATATTTAAACATTAATGGCATAAAATTATCCTTCCAATAAAGCCAAATTGATGGACATTAAAACGATTTTCCTGTGTTTTATTTCAATTCGAAGTTCTATACCTTTAAAAAAACACCCATTACTATAACTACAACAGCAGCAACAACAAAGACAAACAAACAAAGATATAAATACATTTAAGTGAGTGTTTTCATATGGTCTTTGTTGCCAATGTTGCCACTTTTACACTTCAACTATTAAATTAATACAGAAACAACAACAACAGCACTAACTGAATAACAGTTAACAAGGCTTTTTATGTTGTGTATACAAATATACTACATATGCTTATGTATTTGTAAATACAGTTATAAAATTGCATTATACTCTTTCATTTGTTCACATGTTTAACATATACAAATGCTCAATATTCTAAAACACTGGTGCAAACATTCTCACGCGCCAGGGATGGCAAACATGATACAATTGTACTTTTTTGATACATTTTGAACCTGACTGGTACCGTAATACTACCGCGTCACACTTGGTTCAATTTATAAATTTTAATTTTGTCACTGTGTCCGGGCCGATTGTTGGGGATTTAAAAAAGGAAAATGTTAGTATGACACAGATAAGAACTTTGAGATTTAAATTTTTATTTAATTATTGACTTCGTCTAAAACCATAGACTTAACACATTGGAGCAATTTTAAAAACATTTCCATAGAAATATATGACCCTCTACTACTTTATACCTTAAATAAAATCTACTACCTAAAATAACGTATAAAGTGTTCGTAAGAGGACAAATGTTTAATAAATGTTGAAAATGTTAGTCGACTTTTAGATAAGGTTTCGATAGACCATATATTATAGTTAAAGGGATTAAGTGCATTAAATTTCGAATTTGATACTCGTCAAACATGTGCCTTAAAAGTACATTTTGCTTTCATATGAGGTACAAAAGCAAGAAAGCTATTTTCCATCCCTGATTCTTAGACGATGTTATTATTTACTCTCTCTCATATTTATATATTCATAAATGCCTAGCAAAATCATATAACAAAATCAGGTGCATACTTTTGAGGAGCTATTAACATCCATACCCACAAAATTAGACAGAAAATACTGTCAAGATATTATGTTAAAACTATGTTAGAGCATATTTAATCGCTAACATTACCTTTAACATGCATGTTAGTATTAAATGTAGACTTATTTATTCATAAAGTCTAATACGATATCCTAAAACCACTTTATTTTTTTTTTAATTTTTAAGTTTTCCTAATAATTGCATAAAGCTTTTCTTCAAAATTTTTTGCTAACATTAGAATATTTTTTGTTTGATCAAATTCTTTCCGGCATTATCAGAACTGGGGCCAAAATCGCCGCATTCGATATCGATCGAAATGTAAGATATTTCAAAAGCATTTGTGAAACATACTTTTAGGATGATCTTAATAATTTATAACATATCAGGTTTACTACATTGCAACTTATTTGTCAAATGTTGCCTGATAGTAAAAAACTTTATGTGTGTGTAAAGATAAATTCGAATTTTACTACGAAAGACAAAAACCGCTATTTTTAGCAGAATCAATTTTGCTGTCAACAGAGCACTGTAAACAGTTTAACAGTAATGTTAAATACTATATTGGGATTAGTTTTAAGGAATTAGGAGGTACATATGTTTATGGAAACGTATAAGTATATAAACTATTGGGAGTGGATACACCTAAGGGTCCAGTTTGATATTGTATAAGTCGTTTTCCTAAAATAATATTGGAATTTTATAAAAATAAGGTTTCAAATTTATATTTTATCAAAAAATTATTACAAGTTGGGACGAAGGGTTCCTTTTGACACTGTATAAATGGTTTTCCTAAAATAATTTTGGATTAAAAAAAACTTAATTTTAAGACAATATAATCAATATTAGTTCAATAATAATAATAATTAAATCCCTTAAGCTCCATAAAGAAATATTTAAACCAAGGAATGATTATGAAATATAAACAAATAATTTCCAATATTAGCACCAGACAACAAAAGAAGCACTATCTCTGATTTCAGAAGTTTATACTAAAAGTATTGCACTAGATATACAATTTTTAACAATTCTTGATAAGACTATTTAACAAATTAAAGAACATTTTTTACAAAAATTTCTTTTATAGAAAATTTTGTAATCAAATTTCTTCTTTAGAAAATTTTGTATAAAAGTTTCTTCTTTAGAAAATTTTGTATGAAAATTTCTTCTTTATAAAATTTTTACAAGAATTTTTTTTACTGAAAATTTTGTACAAAAATTTCTTCTATAGAAAATTTTTTACAAAAATTTGTTCTATAGAAATTTTTGTACAAAAATTTCTTCTAACGAAAATTTTGTACAAGAATTTCTCTTAAGAAATTTTTGTTTAAAAATTTGTTCTATAGAAATTTTATACAAAAATTTCTTCTATAGAAAATTTGAACAAAAATTTCTTCTTTAGAAAACTTTGTATAAAAATTTCTTCTATAGAAAATTTTGTACAAAAATTTATTCTATAGAAAATTTTTACAAGAATTTCTTCTATAGGAAATTTTTACAAGAATTTCTTCTATAGGAAATTTTTACAAGAATTTCTTCTACAGAAAATTTTGTACAAAAATTACTTCTATAGAAAATTTTGTAGAAAAATTTCTTCCATAGAAAATTTTTACGAGAATTTCTTTTTTACAAAAATTTCTTCTATAGAAAATTTTTACAAGAATTTCTTCTATGGAAAATTTTGTACAAAAATTTTTTCTATAGAAAATTTTGTACAAAAAATTCTTTTACAAAATTTTGAACAAAATTTTTTCTATTGAAAATTTTGTTAAAAATATCTTCTATAGAAAATTTTGTAGAAAAATCTCTTCTAAAGAAAATTTTGTTCGAGAATTTCTTCTTTAGAAAATTTTGTATAAAAATTTCTTGTATAGAAAATTTGTACAAAAATTTCTTCTATAGAAAATTTTGCACAAAAATTTCTTCTAAAGAAAATTTTGTATAAAAATTTCTTCTATATAAAATTTTGTACAAAAATTTCTTTTACAAAATTTTGAACAAAAATTTCTTGTTTAGAAAACTTTGCATAAAAGTTTCTTTTTTAGAAAATTTTGTACAAAAATTTCTTCTTTAGAAAATTTTGTACAAAAATTTCTTCTATAGAAAATTTTGAACAAAAATTTCATCTAAAGAAAATTTTGAACAAAAATTTCTTCGTAAGAAAATTTTTTATAAAAATTTTCCCTATATAAAATTTTGCATAAAAATTTCTTCTATAGAAAATTTTGTACAAAAATTTCTTCTGAAACAAATTTTGTACAAAAATTTGTTCTATAGAAAATTTTGTACAAAAATTTGTTGCATAAAAAATTTTGTAGAAAAATCTCTTCTAAAGAAAATTTTGTTCAAAAATTTCTTCTTTAGAAGATTTTGTATAAAAATTTCTTTAATAGAAAATTTTGTACAAAAATTTTTTCTATAAAAAATTTTGTACAAAAATTTCTTCCATAGAAAATTTTTACAAGAATTTCTTCTATAGAAAATTTTGTACAAAAATTTCTTCTATAGAAAATTTTATACAAAAATTTCTTCTATAGAAATTTTTTACAAAAATCTCTTCTAAATAAAATTTGCATAAAAATTTCTTCTTTAGAAAATATTGTAAAAAATTTTCTTCTATAGAAAATTTTTACAAGAATTTCTTCTATAGAAAATTTTTTACAAAAATTTCTTCTATAGAAAATTTCAACAAGAATTTCTTTTATAGAAAATTTTGTACAAAAATTTGTTGTATAGAAATTTTTTTACAAAAATCTCTTTTGAATAAAATTTCTATAAAATTTTGTAAAAAAATTTCTTCTATAGAAAATTTTGTAATTTTTTTTAATTTTGTATAAAATTACCTTCTGTAGAAAATTTTTTACAAATTTTTTACAAATTTTTTTTATAGATAATTTTGTTTAAAAATGATAATTTTGTTCAAAAAATTTCTTCTATAGAAAATTTTTTAATTTTTTTTTTTTAGAAATTTTGAAGAAAAATTTTATTTATAGAAAATTTTGTACAAATATTTCTTTTATATTATTAACAAAAATATCTGTTATAAAAAATTTTGTACAAAAGTTTTTTCTATAAAAAATTTTGTACAAACATTTCTTCTATATAAAATTTTGTACAAAAATTTTTTCTATAGAAAATTGGGTATAAAAATCTTTGTCTATAAAAAATTTAGTACGAAATTTTTTTCTATTGAAAATATTGTCAAAAATTCTTTATAAAAGGACAATGTTGCCTTAAAGCCTTGGGGGGTTAAGTTAGTTTCATTTCTACAAAAACCAAAAATCTACTTTATATTCCAAATTTTGACACACTAAATAAGAATTATGTCAGAAATTCGCTAAGTCAAAGTTTGATAAGACACAGAAAACAAACAAAAATTTGATTGAATTACATTTTAATCAATTTGGCTGGTTGTTTCTCAGTGTTATTACGCCATAAGTTAGATTCAGATTATTTATTCAAAAAATTCATTAGTTTACATATTTTGTCTAAAACTAGGGCTTATTTTACATATATTTTCCTACGTACTATGTACTTTTCAGGAACTTAAAACTATTTTTATAATATATACACGGTATGTGAAAAACTATTAATGTAATAAAATATTTATAAAATTAATTTAAATGAATTATATTCCCCAAAAAATGAAAAAAGGGAGGCACTTATTGTTTTTATTTTAATTAATACTAGACTTATACTACCTAAACACACCATAAGTTACCCAAAAATCTACCTTATATACCAAAGGTTTACACACTAAATAAGAATTATGTAAGAAAAAGCTGAATTTCGCTTATTCGAAGCTTAATAAGACAAAGAAAGCAAACAAATCGATTAAATTGTTCTTAACATTCCACTCCGTTTGACACCAAACATTTCCCAAAAATCGACCTTATATTCTTAATGTTTACACACTAAATAAGAATTAAGTAAGAAATAACAGTAATTCGCTTAGTCAAAGTTTGATAAGACAAAGAATGCAAAAAATTGATTGACATTTTCTTAACATTTTACTCCGTTTGGCTGGCTATGTCTCAGTGCTATTTCAGCAAAAATGACCCAAAAATCAGAAAATTTGATTATTGCGCTCAAGATTTAATGAGATTCACAAAACAAAAAAATTTTGATTAAACTTTTTTCCACATTTTACTTCGTTTGGCTGGCTGTTTTACAGTGCTATTACACCATAAGTTACATAGAAATTGTCGAAATAAACTGATAACTTAAATGGGATTTAAAAATTTAAATGTAAAAGTTTAAATCCAACATCAATCTAAATTAGTTTTAATAATTTCAACTTTACTTCAGATATTAAACAAATTCAAACATTTACCTAAACATATAAAATTCAATATTATTGTCTTAATTTAACTAATTAAGATAATTTAAGGCAAATAAATTGTCATTTAAATAATATCATATATCCCTAAAGTCCTTCATTTAGTACATTTCTCCTATCTCCGAAATATTTTCATTATTATTTCATTATTTAAATTATCTAAACGGAATTACACTGAATACATACATTAGCTAATACTTATTATAATAAAATAGATATTTGAAAATTTGTACACACATGACATGCATAATCATGCAAATATAATTTGTTTATTTGGGTGAATAAAATCAATAGAACCCCCAAAGTGTAAAAATGGAACCACTATTAACAAATATTCAATTATTGGCTAATGATAAGCCACAATTGCAAAATTGGCAGAAGAGTTTGTAAAGGTTTAAATTTAAAATTTATCAAAAACCAGAAACATAACCTAGAACTGAACCTAGAACTGTATAATTAAAATATGCCAAAAATATCTGTTATATGTTAAATATGCAAAAATATGCATTTACTACAAATATGAGTTGGCAATGAGTCAAACCAGAAACCTAATTTAAAACTCACAAAAATATGCATTTCATATTTAATATGCAAATATATGCATTTATTGCAAATATATACAAAACCCTATTGACGCAAATTATCCAATTCCCATAAGAGATTTTGTCTTAACAGACTAAAACTATCCATGTTTATTATTAAAACCTTCCTCAACAATTTCCGGATCATGTTTATTATTAAACCCTTCCTTAACAATTTCCGGATCAAAAATATGTGTTTAATGTAAAATATGCAAAAATATGCATTTATTGCAAATATATGCAAAATCCTATTGACGCAAATTATCCAATTCCTATAAAAGATTTTGGCTTAAAAGACTAAAACTATCCATGTTTATTATTGAAACCTTCCTCAACAATTTCCGGGTCAAAAATAAGCTTTTAATGTTAAATATGCAAAAATATGCATTTATTGCAAATATATGCAAAATACTATTGACGCAAATTATCCAATTCCTATAAGAGAGTTTGTCTTTAAAGACTAAAACTATCCATGTTTATTATTAAACCCTTCCCCAACAATTTCTGGGTCAAAAATATGCGTTAAATGTTAAATATGCAAAAATATGCATTTATTGCAAATATATACAAAACCCTATTGATGCAAATTATCCAATTCCTATAAGAGATTCTGCCTTAAAAGACTAAAACTATCCATGTTTATTATTAAACCCTTCCTCAACAATTTCCGGGTCAAAAATATGCGTTTAATGTAAAATATGCAAAAATATGCATTTATATGAAAAACCCTACTGACGCAAATTATCCAATTCCCATAAAAGATTTTGACTTAAAAGACTAAAACTATCCATGTTTATTATTAAACCCTTCCTTAACAATTTCCGGGTCAAAAATATGTGTTTTATGTAAAATATGCAAAAATATGCATTTATTGAAAATATATTCAAAACCCTATTGATGTAAGTTTCCAATTCCCATAAGAGATTTTGTCTTTAAAAACTAAAACTATCCATGTTTATTATTAAAACCTTCCTCAACAATTTCCGGGTCAAAAACATGTGTTTAATGTAAAATATGCAAAAATATGAATTTATTGCAAATATATGCAAAATCCTATTGACGCAAATTATCCAATTTCTATAAGAGATTTTGGCTTAAAAGACTAAAACTATCCAAGTTTATTATTAAAACCTTCCTCAACAATTTCCGGGTCCAAAATATGCGTTTAATGTTAAATATGCAAAAATATGCATTTATTGCAAATATATGCAAAACCCTATTGACTCAAATTTTCCAATTCTCATAAGAGATTTTGTCTTAAAAGACTAAAACTATCCATGTTTATTATTAAACCCTTGCTCAACAATTTCCGGGTCAAAAATATGCGTTTAATATTAAATATGCAAAAATATGCAGTAATTGCAAATATATACAAAACCCTATTGACGCAAATTATCCAATGCAACTAAAGAGTGCTCTAACTAAAATTTGTAGTTGGATTTTCTTAAATAAAAATCAAACCTTTTAATATAAAAACTCTACAAAATACGCAAATATAATGACATATTATACAAAATCATTTAGCATTAAAATGTTTACTTAGTACTCGGGTTTTGCAAAATTATCGACTTTTTTCGGAAACCCTCCCATTAAAGATTTTACAGTTGCTTCTGATACCTTTTTGGAGCATGTGTTCCACCTACGCTTAAAATCGGACATGTTCTTGGAAATCTTTCCTGTGTTCTTCAATTCCTTTTTTACCAGAGCCCAATACCTTTCCACAGGCCGAAGTTCTGGACAGTTAAGTGGATTTGCCTCTCGTGGTACAAAAATGGCATTATTCTTTGAGTACCACTCAAGTGCCTTTTTTCCATAATGGCATGATGCCAAATCGGGCCAATAAAATGTAGTCACTCTGTGCTCTCTTAAAAAGGGTAACAACCGTTTTTGTAGGCACTCCTTTATATAAATTTCTGTGTTTATTGTGCCAGATGCCACAAATACTTTACTTCTTTTGCCACAACTGCAAATAGCTTGCCACACGAGAAACTTCTTAGGGAATTTTGTTTGTTTTTTTGTGCGAAACTCTTGCCGAACATTGCCCCGTTTATCAGCAACATAAAAATCTTGACCAGGAAGTTGAGAAAAGTCTGCCAGTACGTATGTTTCATCATCCATCACACAACAGGTGTATTTTTTTATAAAATCAGACTTAAATTTTTTTGCTTCTAAGTTCTTTATAGCATTGCGATCTGGAACCTTTTGGACTTTGTATGTCTTCAGTCCAGCATAAGCTTTGACTCTATGTGCAAAATTCGTAGAACATTTCACCGTACGAGCTGCTTTTCTTAAAGAAGTGTTAGGCGCTCTTCGAAAGAGTCGCTCGACTTCTTTTGCCTTACCAATATCTGTAGGACCTTTTTTCCTCCCTGATCCAGGTTTTATTTCAATGCTCAGGTTTTCCTTATACCGTCTGATGACATTAGAAACCTTTCGAGGGTCAACTTTTAAATTTTTAGCTATTTTTTTAAAAGTCCATGACGGATTTTTTTGAAAAGTTTTAATTATATTTTCACGAACTTTTTTTCGCAGTCCATTTTGATTGAAATAACTATTGAAAATTAATAATTTCTAAAATAATAGTATCTGACATATCTATAGAAACTAACTTGATCAAAAAATAAATTATTTCTTGCACTATGGATAAATTTTGTCTAAAATAGTAAATGCATATTTTTTTTAGAACACTCTTTAATTTCCAAAGTATACAAATAGTAATGTATATACCCACAATCAAAAAAAAAAAACTTCTCTATTCTAAATTTAGTCGTCATAGCTATTACCATTGTATTCAATTTATCAGCATTCATGTGTTTCCCGGGGCGGGGTTTTATGGGAGCTCTAACTAAATGTGAACCGATTTCGCCCATTTTCAGTACACAACTTCTGTTATATATCAAAATTACTTTTGTACAATTTTGTCTCTCTAGCTCTTGAAGTTAAAGCTTTTATCTGACGGACAGACGTCAGATATTTTGTATTTTTGTGTTTCCGTAAGTTTTTTATATGGGAGCTATGGTCAAATGGTGACCGATTATGAAAAAATTTTGCACACTGGCTGGTATTAACATAAGCTAAATTTTACATGTGCTAAATTTAGTGGCCAAAGCTATTACAGTTTATCATTTATGGGCATTTAAGTGAATTTCAGGTGGAATTTAGGCTGTTTCCGTAATTTTTTTGTATGGAAGCCATGGTTAAATGTGAACCTATGTCGATAAAATTGTATATACTACCTAGTGCTTATGTAAAACTTCTAGTTACCAAATTTTGTCATCATAGCTGTTATAATTTGTCATTTATTAGCAAATAAGCGATTAGCCTAGACGAGGTTATACTGGAGCTATGGTCAAATGTTAACCGATTTTGCCCGATTTAAATACCAAAATTTTCTCGTATATGAAAAATCTTTTTACTAAGTTTCAGTCTGCCAGCTACTTTCGTTTAGGCGTTATCATGATTTCAACAGACAAACAGAAAGACAGACAGACAAACAGACAGACAGACATCGCTCAATTGTCTTAGAATTTCATAAGGATTCAGAATTTATATCGCTTTTGATTTTTGAGCCAATATTAAGGAAATTACAAACGGAATTACAATCTCAATATACCCCCCCATTCTTTTTAATGGTGGGTATAAATAAGTGCAAAATATTCCAGTAAAAATGCACTTTTTCAAAAAAATTCAAAAATCTTCTTTTAGTTATTTGCGCCTAAGTCAAGCAATTTTTGACAGATTTTAATTTTAGTAAATTCATTTAAAAGCTGTTAAATTTCCAAAATTTTTTTAAAAGAAACATTTCCAGTTTCTTCTATGGTTTTTTTTTTTATAGCATCACAAACTCGGATTTTCTAATGCGAACTGAGAATTTTTTTTTAATTTTTGCTTACTTTTTCTTTTATAGAAATTTACTGGTACAACATTTTTGTATTCTGTAAAACCAGTATGATAGGAAATTTTAAGCTGAAGATTTCGGTATAAATAACGCTGAAATTCTTTTAAGAAAAACTGCAGTTTTAGGAAAAGTTCCGATATGACTTAAATTATTTATTTCATTTTTTTTTTTTAATTTCATAAATACATTAATATATAATAAGAAGAAGTTAATATTGGTTTCTCATTTTTTCAAATTTGCTAAAACAGTACTTTTGTTGTAGTTTGGATGCATTTTGTGGAAATGTTCGATCACTTGAATCAAATCATTTTGCTCACTGTTTTCCATCACTAGCGTGTTGTTGACTGTTTTCAAAAGGTCAATTGCGCGCTCAGCAGGGTCGTTGACTACTGTTAAGTTAATTGCAAATTGTTGAATTTTTTTGAAATCTTCATTTTCATGCCAAGAAGAAGATGGACTGTGAATAAAGTCATAATGAGTCCCAGTGATATCGAAAAAAATTTTTGTATTTTCTGACACTAGGTCGACGATCTTGAGGTTGGCTTCTTTGGAAAAACACTTATAACGAAACAAGTTTTGCTGGTTCCTTGGATTATTTAAAGCAGATGCCATTTCGTTCAATGTTTTTGGTGAATGCCTCGGATCAAAAAAAGATAAGCCAATTGCAATTTCGCTTAAATACCACAAGTGTAGTGACATTATTTCTAAAGCAGCCTCTGCTACATAAAAATTTGTTTTGCTATATTCCTGGATTTGTTGTATCAAAAAAATATCGTTCAAAGCGGCATTTGTTGCTAACGTGCACTTAAACCAATGCTCAACATATATTTTGACCAGAAAAATATTGAACTCAGTGAGACCACTTAACTCATCATCTAAATAAAGAAAAAAACTTTATTTAACTTTCGATGCTTGTAAAAAATTTTAACGTACCCGGTAATTTAAATTGGTTTCGAAATGCAAAAATCTTGAGGCTGTAAATACCGCGGGACATAAATCTAGCACGGTGCAGTGCTCCAGGAAGTCTTATTTTGATTTGTTTATTTTGGAAAGTTGTTTCACCCAAAAATATTAGACTCAGCTCCAAAAGCTCTGTATAATCTTTTCTTGGTGACCTTTGAATCGAAAGTTGGTTTTTTATCATGTTTTTGAGCTGTATTTGACTTTCTTTATCGATGCAAGAGGCTATTCTTGAATTGCTGATGCCCGGCTCAATTTTTGAAAGATCTAGCGAGTTCCATTGCGACTTGAAATTCATTAAAAGACTTATGTCTGGTGATGTACTTTTTTCTTTCATTGCCGAGCAATATACGCCAGACAACAGTACTTCCAGAACGTGATGTCTGCAAGCAAGGGTCAATATTTTTCCGCCGAACATATCACGTAATCTTTTGCACGTTCCTGACTTTTCACCTGTATTGACACTTGTTGTATCAAAGCATATTCCTTTAATGAAAGGTTCAACTTTCCAATCATCAACGGTTTTTTTAATCGCCTGAAAAGAAAAGAAAAGTTTTACTACAAAAATTTTTCTTCAGAAAAGTTTTACTACAAAATTTTTTCCACAAAAAAATTTTACTATAAAAATTTTACTATAAAAATTTTACTGTAAAAATTTTCTATAGAAAATTTTTTTATAGTCAAAATTTTCTATAGAAAATTTTTTTATAGTAAAAATTTTCTATAGAAAATTTTTTATAGTCAAAATTTTCTATAGAAAATTTTTTTATAGTAAACATTTTTTTTAGAAAAATCTTTTAAAGTAAACATTTTCTATAGAAAAAATTTTATAGTAAAAATTTTCTATCGAAAAATTTTTTATAGTAAAAATTTTCTATCGAAAAATTTTTTATATTAAAAATTTTCTATCGAAAAATTTTTTCTAGTAAAAATTTTCTATAGAAAATTTTTGTATAGGAAAAATTTTCTATTGAAAATTTTTTTATAGTAAAAATTTTCTACAAAAATATTTTTAAGCAAAAATTTTCTATAGAATAATTTTTATTGTACAAATTTTGTATTTTTTATAGTAAAAATCTTCTATCGAAAATTTTTTTTAAGTAAAAATCTTCAGTGGAAAAATTTCTTGTATTAAAAATTTTCTGTGGAAAAATTTTTATAGTAAAAATTTTCTATAGAAAAATTTTTTATAGTTAAAGTTTTCTACAGAAAATATTTGTTATAGTAAAAATTTTCTATAATAAAATTTTTTATAGTGAAAATTTTCTCAAGAAAATTTTTTTATAGTAACAATTTTCTATAGAAAATTTTATTATAGTAAAAATTTTCTATAGAAATATTTTTAAGTAAAAATTTTCTAACGAAAATTTTTTTATTGTACAAATTTTGTATAGAAAAATAATTATGTTAAAAATTTTCTATAGAAAAGTTTTTTATAGTAAAAATTTTCTATCGAAATTTTTTAAAGTCAAAATTTTCTGTGGAAAAATTTCTTGTAGTAAAAATTTCCTGTAGAAAAATTTTTATAGTTTTAAAGTTTTCTATAGAAAATTTTAAAAGTTTAAATGTATGTATGATCTTTTCCACTACATTCACATTTTTTTGCATCCCAATAAAATTCACCCTCATCTTAATTCGAATGCATTTTTTTCTGTTTGGTAGAATATTTTTGTTATTTATGGTAATTCTATGTCATACAAAACGTTATGCCTCAAAACAATAGCAGTCAGGAAGATTTAAGGCTATATATTCTTTGCATTATTATTGTAGAGCCTTTTGCATTTTTTTGGTTTGTGTGAATCCTAAACATATTTTACAATTTGTTAAACTCTAATGTCAGCTAACCTACAACATTTTGCATATTTAACATCCAGAGTTTAAGGCCATAACAAGTCAAGTGGAATGCTAAAACTGTACTAAACTAATAGATTTCTAGTTTAAATCTGAATGAATTCGCTTGTTTAAGAGGAAACTGAAGGCTTAAAATATCATCAAGAGCTAATGGTTGACATGTACCAAAGCGGCATATATTGCAGTCTCTTGCATTCCGTTGAAATATTTTAAATCGCTTAACAATTGTTTATGATATAGTGGTATACCTAACCTAACTCTTATATTAATATCAATCATACGCAGTGGTTGTTATTTTCCTTTCAATTTTTAAATTATGATTTATTTTCTAAACTTTTTCCAATTTGTTTAAAGAAACATATCCCTAGTGTATCTATTTTCTACAGCCGAAGAAAATTAATTTCAAATAAAAATAAACTGTTATACTTTTCGCCATTAAAATGTCATTATGTTCCTGTCTATTTTTTCAGAATTAATTTACAAAATTTCCCTACTTTATTTTCTTGTAAATCTAATTTGCACCTGTCAATAAAATACAGTTGTATAATCAAGTTTTAATCAAGGAAAGAATAGGGAAGTTTTTAAAATAAATTTCTTGTTATTGATTTAAGTTTTTCTTTGCTTTTCCAGGTGTTAAAATGGTAGATGGCGAAAATCTGAATGTGAGTTTAATTTGACATTAATTACAAGATTTTTCCTAAATGACACAATGATTGCTAGAAAATTAGAATAGAAATAAGTTTAGGAAAAGGGATAGCCTTAAAAGACTTTTTAAATGAAAAAGTTGTATTCAATTATAAAAGTATATTAGTATTAGTATTAGTATTAGTATTAGTATTAGTATTAGTATTAGTATTAGTATTAGTATTAGTATTAGTATTAGTATTAGTATTAGTATTAGTATTAGTATTAGTATTAGTATTAGTATTAGTATTAGTATTAGTATTAGTATTAGTATTAGTATTAGTATTAGTATTAGTATTAGTATTAGTATTAGTATTAGTATTAGTATTAGTATTAGTATTAGTATTAGTATTAGTATTAGTATTAGTATTAGTATTAGTATTAGTATTAGTATTAGTATTAGTATTAGTATTAGTATTAGTATTAGTATTAGTATTAGTATTAGTATTAGTATTAGTATTAGTATTAGTATTAGTATTAGTATTAGTATTAGTATTAGTATTAGTATTAGTATTAGTATTAGTATTAGTATTAGTATTAGTATTAGTATTAGTATTAGTATTAGTATTAGTATTAGTATTAGTATTAGTATTAGTATTAGTATTAGTATTAGTATTAGTATTAGTATTAGTATTAGTATTAGTATTAGTATTAGTATTAGTATTAGTATTAGTATTAGTATTAGTATTAGTATTAGTATTAGTATTAGTATTAGTATTAGTATTAGTATTAGTATTAGTATTAGTATTAGTATTAGTATTAGTATTAGTATTAGTATTAGTATTAGTATTAGTATTAGTATTAGTATTAGTATTAGTATTAGTATTAGTATTAGTATTAGTATTAGTATTAGTATTAGTATTAGTATTAGTATTAGTATTAGTATTAGTATTAGTATTAGTATTAGTATTAGTATTAGTATTAGTATTAGTATTAGTATTAGTATTAGTATTAGTATTAGTATTAGTATTAGTATTAGTATTAGTATTAGTATTAGTATTAGTATTAGTATTAGTATTAGTATTAGTATTAGTATTAGTATTAGTATTAGTATTAGTATTAGTATTAGTATTAGTATTAGTATTAGTATTAGTATTAGTATTAGTATTAGTATTAGTATTAGTATTAGTATTAGTATTAGTATTAGTATTAGTATTAGTATTAGTATTAGTATTAGTATTAGTATTAGTATTAGTATTAGTATTAGTATTAGTATTAGTATTAGTATTAGTATTAGTATTAGTATTAGTATTAGTATTAGTATTAGTATTAGTATTAGTATTAGTATTAGTATTAGTATTAGTATTAGTATTAGTATTAGTATTAGTATTAGTATTAGTATTAGTATTAGTATTAGTATTAGTATTAGTATTAGTATTAGTATTAGTATTAGTATTAGTATTAGTATTAGTATTAGTATTAGTATTAGTATTAGTATTAGTATTAGTATTAGTATTAGTATTAGTATTAGTATTAGTATTAGTATTAGTATTAGTATTAGTATTAGTATTAGTATTAGTATTAGTATTAGTATTAGTATTAGTATTAGTATTAGTATTAGTATTAGTATTAGTATTAGTATTAGTATTAGTATTAGTATTAGTATTAGTATTAGTATTAGTATTAGTATTAGTATTAGTATTAGTATTAGTATTAGTATTAGTATTAGTATTAGTATTAGTATTAGTATTAGTATTAGTATTAGTATTAGTATTAGTATTAGTATTAGTATTAGTATTAGTATTAGTATTAGTATTAGTATTAGTATTAGTATTAGTATTAGTATTAGTATTAGTATTAGTATTAGTATTAGTATTAGTATTAGTATTAGTATTAGTATTAGTATTAGTATTAGTATTAGTATTAGTATTAGTATTAGTATTAGTATTAGTATTAGTATTAGTATTAGTATTAGTATTAGTATTAGTATTAGTATTAGTATTAGTATTAGTATTAGTATTAGTATTAGTATTAGTATTAGTATTAGTATTAGTATTAGTATTAGTATTAGTATTAGTATTAGTATTAGTATTAGTATTAGTATTAGTATTAGTATTAGTATTAGTATTAGTATTAGTATTAGTATTAGTATTAGTATTAGTATTAGTATTAGTATTAGTATTAGTATTAGTATTAGTATTAGTATTAGTATTAGTATTAGTATTAGTATTAGTATTAGTATTAGTATTAGTATTAGTATTAGTATTAGTATTAGTATTAGTATTAGTATTAGTATTAGTATTAGTATTAGTATTAGTATTAGTATTAGTATTAGTATTAGTATTAGTATTAGTATTAGTATTAGTATTAGTATTAGTATTAGTATTAGTATTAGTATTAGTATTAGTATTAGTATTAGTATTAGTATTAGTATTAGTATTAGTATTAGTATTAGTATTAGTATTAGTATTAGTATTAGTATTAGTATTAGTATTAGTATTAGTATTAGTATTAGTATTAGTATTAGTATTAGTATTAGTATTAGTATTAGTATTAGTATTAGTATTAGTATTAGTATTAGTATTAGTATTAGTATTAGTATTAGTATTAGTATTAGTATTAGTATTAGTATTAGTATTAGTATTAGTATTAGTATTAGTATTAGTATTAGTATTAGTATTAGTATTAGTATTAGTATTAGTATTAGTATTAGTATTAGTATTAGTATTAGTATTAGTATTAGTATTAGTATTAGTATTAGTATTAGTATTAGTATTAGTATTAGTATTAGTATTAGTATTAGTATTAGTATTAGTATTAGTATTAGTATTAGTATTAGTATTAGTATTAGTATTAGTATTAGTATTAGTATTAGTATTAGTATTAGTATTAGTATTAGTATTAGTATTAGTATTAGTATTAGTATTAGTATTAGTATTAGTATTAGTATTAGTATTAGTATTAGTATTAGTATTAGTATTAGTATTAGTATTAGTATTAGTATTAGTATTAGTATTAGTATTAGTATTAGTATTAGTATTAGTATTAGTATTAGTATTAGTATTAGTATTAGTATTAGTATTAGTATTAGTATTAGTATTAGTATTAGTATTAGTATTAGTATTAGTATTAGTATTAGTATTAGTATTAGTATTAGTATTAGTATTAGTATTAGTATTAGTATTAGTATTAGTATTAGTATTAGTATTAGTATTAGTATTAGTATTAGTATTAGTATTAGTATTAGTATTAGTATTAGTATTAGTATTAGTATTAGTATTAGTATTAGTATTAGTATTAGTATTAGTATTAGTATTAGTATTAGTATTAGTATTAGTATTAGTATTAGTATTAGTATTAGTATTAGTATTAGTATTAGTATTAGTATTAGTATTAGTATTAGTATTAGTATTAGTATTAGTATTAGTATTAGTATTAGTATTAGTATTAGTATTAGTATTAGTATTAGTATTAGTATTAGTATTAGTATTAGTATTAGTATTAGTATTAGTATTAGTATTAGTATTAGTATTAGTATTAGTATTAGTATTAGTATTAGTATTAGTATTAGTATTAGTATTAGTATTAGTATTAGTATTAGTATTAGTATTAGTATTAGTATTAGTATTAGTATTAGTATTAGTATTAGTATTAGTATTAGTATTAGTATTAGTATTAGTATTAGTATTAGTATTAGTATTAGTATTAGTATTAGTATTAGTATTAGTATTAGTATTAGTATTAGTATTAGTATTAGTATTAGTATTAGTATTAGTATTAGTATTAGTATTAGTATTAGTATTAGTATTAGTATTAGTATTAGTATTAGTATTAGTATTAGTATTAGTATTAGTATTAGTATTAGTATTAGTATTAGTATTAGTATTAGTATTAGTATTAGTATTAGTATTAGTATTAGTATTAGTATTAGTATTAGTATTAGTATTAGTATTAGTATTAGTATTAGTATTAGTATTAGTATTAGTATTAGTATTAGTATTAGTATTAGTATTAGTATTAGTATTAGTATTAGTATTAGTATTAGTATTAGTATTAGTATTAGTATTAGTATTAGTATTAGTATTAGTATTAGTATTAGTATTAGTATTAGTATTAGTATTAGTATTAGTATTAGTATTAGTATTAGTATTAGTATTAGTATTAGTATTAGTATTAGTATTAGTATTAGTATTAGTATTAGTATTAGTATTAGTATTAGTATTAGTATTAGTATTAGTATTAGTATTAGTATTAGTATTAGTATTAGTATTAGTATTAGTATTAGTATTAGTATTAGTATTAGTATTAGTATTAGTATTAGTATTAGTATTAGTATTAGTATTAGTATTAGTATTAGTATTAGTATTAGTATTAGTATTAGTATTAGTATTAGTATTAGTATTAGTATTAGTATTAGTATTAGTATTAGTATTAGTATTAGTATTAGTATTAGTATTAGTATTAGTATTAGTATTAGTATTAGTATTAGTATTAGTATTAGTATTAGTATTAGTATTAGTATTAGTATTAGTATTAGTATTAGTATTAGTATTAGTATTAGTATTAGTATTAGTATTAGTATTAGTATTAGTATTAGTATTAGTATTAGTATTAGTATTAGTATTAGTATTAGTATTAGTATTAGTATTAGTATTAGTATTAGTATTAGTATTAGTATTAGTATTAGTATTAGTATTAGTATTAGTATTAGTATTAGTATTAGTATTAGTATTAGTATTAGTATTAGTATTAGTATTAGTATTAGTATTAGTATTAGTATTAGTATTAGTATTAGTATTAGTATTAGTATTAGTATTAGTATTAGTATTAGTATTAGTATTAGTATTAGTATTAGTATTAGTATTAGTATTAGTATTAGTATTAGTATTAGTATTAGTATTAGTATTAGTATTAGTATTAGTATTAGTATTAGTATTAGTATTAGTATTAGTATTAGTATTAGTATTAGTATTAGTATTAGTATTAGTATTAGTATTAGTATTAGTATTAGTATTAGTATTAGTATTAGTATTAGTATTAGTATTAGTATTAGTATTAGTATTAGTATTAGTATTAGTATTAGTATTAGTATTAGTATTAGTATTAGTATTAGTATTAGTATTAGTATTAGTATTAGTATTAGTATTAGTATTAGTATTAGTATTAGTATTAGTATTAGTATTAGTATTAGTATTAGTATTAGTATTAGTATTAGTATTAGTATTAGTATTAGTATTAGTATTAGTATTAGTATTAGTATTAGTATTAGTATTAGTATTAGTATTAGTATTAGTATTAGTATTAGTATTAGTATTAGTATTAGTATTAGTATTAGTATTAGTATTAGTATTAGTATTAGTATTAGTATTAGTATTAGTATTAGTATTAGTATTAGTATTAGTATTAGTATTAGTATTAGTATTAGTATTAGTATTAGTATTAGTATTAGTATTAGTATTAGTATTAGTATTAGTATTAGTATTAGTATTAGTATTAGTATTAGTATTAGTATTAGTATTAGTATTAGTATTAGTATTAGTATTAGTATTAGTATTAGTATTAGTATTAGTATTAGTATTAGTATTAGTATTAGTATTAGTATTAGTATTAGTATTAGTATTAGTATTAGTATTAGTATTAGTATTAGTATTAGTATTAGTATTAGTATTAGTATTAGTATTAGTATTAGTATTAGTATTAGTATTAGTATTAGTATTAGTATTAGTATTAGTATTAGTATTAGTATTAGTATTAGTATTAGTATTAGTATTAGTATTAGTATTAGTATTAGTATTAGTATTAGTATTAGTATTAGTATTAGTATTAGTATTAGTATTAGTATTAGTATTAGTATTAGTATTAGTATTAGTATTAGTATTAGTATTAGTATTAGTATTAGTATTAGTATTAGTATTAGTATTAGTATTAGTATTAGTATTAGTATTAGTATTAGTATTAGTATTAGTATTAGTATTAGTATTAGTATTAGTATTAGTATTAGTATTAGTATTAGTATTAGTATTAGTATTAGTATTAGTATTAGTATTAGTATTAGTATTAGTATTAGTATTAGTATTAGTATTAGTATTAGTATTAGTATTAGTATTAGTATTAGTATTAGTATTAGTATTAGTATTAGTATTAGTATTAGTATTAGTATTAGTATTAGTATTAGTATTAGTATTAGTATTAGTATTAGTATTAGTATTAGTATTAGTATTAGTATTAGTATTAGTATTAGTATTAGTATTAGTATTAGTATTAGTATTAGTATTAGTATTAGTATTAGTATTAGTATTAGTATTAGTATTAGTATTAGTATTAGTATTAGTATTAGTATTAGTATTAGTATTAGTATTAGTATTAGTATTAGTATTAGTATTAGTATTAGTATTAGTATTAGTATTAGTATTAGTATTAGTATTAGTATTAGTATTAGTATTAGTATTAGTATTAGTATTAGTATTAGTATTAGTATTAGTATTAGTATTAGTATTAGTATTAGTATTAGTATTAGTATTAGTATTAGTATTAGTATTAGTATTAGTATTAGTATTAGTATTAGTATTAGTATTAGTATTAGTATTAGTATTAGTATTAGTATTAGTATTAGTATTAGTATTAGTATTAGTATTAGTATTAGTATTAGTATTAGTATTAGTATTAGTATTAGTATTAGTATTAGTATTAGTATTAGTATTAGTATTAGTATTAGTATTAGTATTAGTATTAGTATTAGTATTAGTATTAGTATTAGTATTAGTATTAGTATTAGTATTAGTATTAGTATTAGTATTAGTATTAGTATTAGTATTAGTATTAGTATTAGTATTAGTATTAGTATTAGTATTAGTATTAGTATTAGTCTTAGTATTTAGCACACCTTTTAGACTAGAACTTTATGAAATATGTTGCCTACATTTAGGAATTTTGTCGAAATTTCTAAAAATCAATTCTATTGTAAATGATTTTTGTAGGTATAAAACGATATCGATGTAATAAAAATTTAACACACCAGCAACATTTGCTTTATTTTTTTGTTTGCAATACAACAATCAGCTTTCCTGAAAATATTTTTTCTCATTTTTTTATTGCCGACACTAAAAGTTGTTTGCTAATACTAGTTTCAGTGAATCCCCTTTAAAAAACTGATAGTGAACTAATAGAGTTATTTACACCACATGTCAGCTGTCAAAACACATTTGCACACACTCTAGTAACTTTAACTTAATTTTGAAGTGTCATGTTACCAAATAGAGTCTGTTGAAAGAAAAAAAAATAGAATTCTAAAAAAAACACTTGTTATAAAAACTCAGCAAGTGTTTGGCAATATTCAGGTATTTTTTTTTTTTGTAAAAAATTCAATTTCTACATTTTTTCGTTCCATTTTTCGTCTTTACATCTATGGTTCATAAATCTCTAGAGTATGTTAGGGATGAGTGAATTTGTATGTGATCTTTCAGTGGCATTGAAGTGTATTAAAGTGTGCAAAATGTCCAGGTGTAGTCTTACATGTGCATTAAGCTATTTACAGACAAACGCAAGCAGTTTGAAGAATATCGAATGCAAAGTGTACCAAATGCTTATGAAATTCTATGCCTGAATGAATGCAACAATTCTAGTCAACCATAAAATTTTGTAACCCGAATTCAGTTCATCCCGCTAGTTTTGGGGGAAAATGTAAATTTTATACATTTTTTGTTACCTGAAATAAAAAATTGTGAAAATTTAGTTTAATATTTTTTTTAAATCAGCAAAAAAACATTCTCTAAGAAGATCAAATCAAAATTATTTCTTTTCTTATGAAGGCCTCAAGTCTTGGCTTTCATTTTCGTACAAATTTATTAAAATCCTTTTAATAGCTTTAAATTTATTAATACTTTTCTAACATTACCTCTTAATTAATATCAATCATACTCCCCGTATGACAAAATGTTAAAATTTAAGATTTCTGCTTTCTTTTACTTTCATTTTAATTTCAAGCCTTCAAAATCCCTTAAGAATCTCTAATAATTCCTACAAAAATATAAAACTTACTTCTTTCTTTTCTTTCTTTTCTTTCTCTGGAAGAAATCTTGACACAAAAGTTCTTCTCGAGTTGTTGGAAATTACTTCATTCAACAACTGCCTGAATTTTAACTTTTTACCTTTTAAGATTTTAAGTTTTAGTGCCATGATTATTGTTGTAGTTGCTGTTGTTCTGAATTTTGTTTCTTAGCCTGGCTCTTATGGATACTCAGTCTGAAACTGTTGTTTTTACAATTTTCTTAACCTACTTTAACTTTTAGAGTAAATATTGTTTAAGTTCCTTTTTTTGGGAGGTAATTCTTTCAACTTATGAGGCACTTAAAACAGAGAATTAACATTTTGCAAAGAACTGTGACAGTGGATGTTGATTGTTGAATTTGCTAGTAACTGTTAAGTTTCCGAGAGTCGCTGTTATGACCATGATAAGCACTTGGAAACAACTTTTGTTGATTGAAGAACAAAATAGAGTATAAAAATAAAATGACAGAACTAAATATTAAAAGTAAAAATTTACATATTTTAATTGAAACATGTAACATTAACAGAGTAATAACATACTTATATATGACCTATAGAAGAACAATAAGAAAACTGTATCACAACTAGAGCATAAATATAAAAGGACTAGAGCGGAAACATGGCATAACTATAACATAACTACAACATAACTATAGCATAGCTATAGCAAAACTATAACATAACTATAATATAACTATAACATAACTATATCATAACTAAAACATAATTTTAACATAACTATAACATAAATATAACATAACTATAACATAAATATAACATAACTATAACATAATAATAACATAACTATAACATAACTATATAATATTTATAACACAGCTCTATCACAACAAGATCATAACTAGAACAGAACTAGAACAGAACTAGAACAGAACTAGAACAGAACTAGAACAGAACTAGAACAGAACTAGAACAGAACTAGAACAGAACTAGAACAGAACTAGAACAGAACTAGAACAGAACTAGAACAGAACTAGAACAGAACTAGAACAGAACTAGAACAGAACTAGAACAGAACTAGAACAGAACTAGAACAGAACTAGAACAGAACTAGAACAGAACTAGAACAGAACTAGAACAGAACTAGAACAGAACTAGAACAGAACTAGAACAGAACTAGAACAGAACTAGAACAGAACTAGAACAGAACTAGAACAGAACTAGAACAGAACTAGAACAGAACTAGAACAGAACTAGAACAGAACTAGAACAGAACTAGAACAGAACTAGAACAGAACTAGAACAGAACTAGAACAGAACTAGAACAGAACTAGAACAGAACTAGAACAGAACTAGAACAGAACTAGAACAGAACTAGAACAGAACTAGAACAGAACTAGAACAGAACTAGAACAGAACTAGAACAGAACTAGAACAGAACTAGAACAGAACTAGAACAGAACTAGAACAGAACTAGAACAGAACTAGAACAGAACTAGAACAGAACTAGAACAGAACTAGAACAGAACTAGAACAGAACTAGAACAGAACTAGAACAGAACTAGAACAGAACTAGAACAGAACTAGAACAGAACTAGAACAGAACTAGAACAGAACTAGAACAGAACTAGAACAGAACTAGAACAGAACTAGAACAGAACTAGAACAGAACTAGAACAGAACTAGAACAGAACTAGAACAGAACTAGAACAGAACTAGAACAGAACTAGAACAGAACTAGAACAGAACTAGAACAGAACTAGAACAGAACTAGAACAGAACTAGAACAGAACTAGAACAGAACTAGAACAGAACTAGAACAGAACTAGAACAGAACTAGAACAGAACTAGAACAGAACTAGAACAGAACTAGAACAGAACTAGAACAGAACTAGAACAGAACTAGAACAGAACTAGAACAGAACTAGAACAGAACTAGAACAGAACTAGAACAGAACTAGAACAGAACTAGAACAGAACTAGAACAGAACTAGAACAGAACTAGAACAGAACTAGAACAGAACTAGAACAGAACTAGAACAGAACTAGAACAGAACTAGAACAGAACTAGAACAGAACTAGAACAGAACTAGAACAGAACTAGAACAGAACTAGAACAGAACTAGAACAGAACTAGAACAGAACTAGAACAGAACTAGAACAGAACTAGAACAGAACTAGAACAGAACTAGAACAGAACTAGAACAGAACTAGAACAGAACTAGAACAGAACTAGAACAGAACTAGAACAGAACTAGAACAGAACTAGAACAGAACTAGAACAGAACTAGAACAGAACTAGAACAGAACTAGAACAGAACTAGAACAGAACTAGAACAGAACTAGAACAGAACTAGAACAGAACTAGAACAGAACTAGAACAGAACTAGAACAGAACTAGAACAGAACTAGAACAGAACTAGAACAGAACTAGAACAGAACTAGAACAGAACTAGAACAGAACTAGAACAGAACTAGAACAGAACTAGAACAGAACTAGAACAGAACTAGAACAGAACTAGAACAGAACTAGAACAGAACTAGAACAGAACTAGAACAGAACTAGAACAGAACTAGAACAGAACTAGAACAGAACTAGAACAGAACTAGAACAGAACTAGAACAGAACTAGAACAGAACTAGAACAGAACTAGAACAGAACTAGAACAGAACTAGAACAGAACTAGAACAGAACTAGAACAGAACTAGAACAGAACTAGAACAGAACTAGAACAGAACTAGAACAGAACTAGAACAGAACTAGAACAGAACTAGAACAGAACTAGAACAGAACTAGAACAGAACTAGAACAGAACTAGAACAGAACTAGAACAGAACTAGAACAGAACTAGAACAGAACTAGAACAGAACTAGAACAGAACTAGAACAGAACTAGAACAGAACTAGAACAGAACTAGAACAGAACTAGAACAGAACTAGAACAGAACTAGAACAGAACTAGAACAGAACTAGAACAGAACTAGAACAGAACTAGAACAGAACTAGAACAGAACTAGAACAGAACTAGAACAGAACTAGAACAGAACTAGAACAGAACTAGAACAGAACTAGAACAGAACTAGAACAGAACTAGAACAGAACTAGAACAGAACTAGAACAGAACTAGAACAGAACTAGAACAGAACTAGAACAGAACTAGAACAGAACTAGAACAGAACTAGAACAGAACTAGAACAGAACTAGAACAGAACTAGAACAGAACTAGAACAGAACTAGAACAGAACTAGAACAGAACTAGAACAGAACTAGAACAGAACTAGAACAGAACTAGAACAGAACTAGAACAGAACTAGAACAGAACTAGAACAGAACTAGAACAGAACTAGAACAGAACTAGAACAGAACTAGAACAGAACTAGAACAGAACTAGAACAGAACTAGAACAGAACTAGAACAGAACTAGAACAGAACTAGAACAGAACTAGAACAGAACTAGAACAGAACTAGAACAGAACTAGAACAGAACTAGAACAGAACTAGAACAGAACTAGAACAGAACTAGAACAGAACTAGAACAGAACTAGAACAGAACTAGAACAGAACTAGAACAGAACTAGAACAGAACTAGAACAGAACTAGAACAGAACTAGAACAGAACTAGAACAGAACTAGAACAGAACTAGAACAGAACTAGAACAGAACTAGAACAGAACTAGAACAGAACTAGAACAGAACTAGAACAGAACTAGAACAGAACTAGAACAGAACTAGAACAGAACTAGAACAGAACTAGAACAGAACTAGAACAGAACTAGAACAGAACTAGAACAGAACTAGAACAGAACTAGAACAGAACTAGAACAGAACTAGAACAGAACTAGAACAGAACTAGAACAGAACTAGAACAGAACTAGAACAGAACTAGAACAGAACTAGAACAGAACTAGAACAGAACTAGAACAGAACTAGAACAGAACTAGAACAGAACTAGAACAGAACTAGAACAGAACTAGAACAGAACTAGAACAGAACTAGAACAGAACTAGAACAGAACTAGAACAGAACTAGAACAGAACTAGAACAGAACTAGAACAGAACTAGAACAGAACTAGAACAGAACTAGAACAGAACTAGAACAGAACTAGAACAGAACTAGAACAGAACTAGAACAGAACTAGAACAGAACTAGAACAGAACTAGAACAGAACTAGAACAGAACTAGAACAGAACTAGAACAGAACTAGAACAGAACTAGAACAGAACTAGAACAGAACTAGAACAGAACTAGAACAGAACTAGAACAGAACTAGAACAGAACTAGAACAGAACTAGAACAGAACTAGAACAGAACTAGAACAGAACTAGAACAGAACTAGAACAGAACTAGAACAGAACTAGAACAGAACTAGAACAGAACTAGAACAGAACTAGAACAGAACTAGAACAGAACTAGAACAGAACTAGAACAGAACTAGAACAGAACTAGAACAGAACTAGAACAGAACTAGAACAGAACTAGAACAGAACTAGAACAGAACTAGAACAGAACTAGAACAGAACTAGAACAGAACTAGAACAGAACTAGAACAGAACTAGAACAGAACTAGAACAGAACTAGAACAGAACTAGAACAGAACTAGAACAGAACTAGAACAGAACTAGAACAGAACTAGAACAGAACTAGAACAGAACTAGAACAGAACTAGAACAGAACTAGAACAGAACTAGAACAGAACTAGAACAGAACTAGAACAGAACTAGAACAGAACTAGAACAGAACTAGAACAGAACTAGAACAGAACTAGAACAGAACTAGAACAGAACTAGAACAGAACTAGAACAGAACTAGAACAGAACTAGAACAGAACTAGAACAGAACTAGAACAGAACTAGAACAGAACTAGAACAGAACTAGAACAGAACTAGAACAGAACTAGAACAGAACTAGAACAGAACTAGAACAGAACTAGAACAGAACTAGAACAGAACTAGAACAGAACTAGAACAGAACTAGAACAGAACTAGAACAGAACTAGAACAGAACTAGAACAGAACTAGAACAGAACTAGAACAGAACTAGAACAGAACTAGAACAGAACTAGAACAGAACTAGAACAGAACTAGAACAGAACTAGAACAGAACTAGAACAGAACTAGAACAGAACTAGAACAGAACTAGAACAGAACTAGAACAGAACTAGAACAGAACTAGAACAGAACTAGAACAGAACTAGAACAGAACTAGAACAGAACTAGAACAGAACTAGAACAGAACTAGAACAGAACTAGAACAGAACTAGAACAGAACTAGAACAGAACTAGAACAGAACTAGAACAGAACTAGAACAGAACTAGAACAGAACTAGAACAGAACTAGAACAGAACTAGAACAGAACTAGAACAGAACTAGAACAGAACTAGAACAGAACTAGAACAGAACTAGAACAGAACTAGAACAGAACTAGAACAGAACTAGAACAGAACTAGAACAGAACTAGAACAGAACTAGAACAGAACTAGAACAGAACTAGAACAGAACTAGAACAGAACTAGAACAGAACTAGAACAGAACTAGAACAGAACTAGAACAGAACTAGAACAGAACTAGAACAGAACTAGAACAGAACTAGAACAGAACTAGAACAGAACTAGAACAGAACTAGAACAGAACTAGAACAGAACTAGAACAGAACTAGAACAGAACTAGAACAGAACTAGAACAGAACTAGAACAGAACTAGAACAGAACTAGAACAGAACTAGAACAGAACTAGAACAGAACTAGAACAGAACTAGAACAGAACTAGAACAGAACTAGAACAGAACTAGAACAGAACTAGAACAGAACTAGAACAGAACTAGAACAGAACTAGAACAGAACTAGAACAGAACTAGAACAGAACTAGAACAGAACTAGAACAGAACTAGAACAGAACTAGAACAGAACTAGAACAGAACTAGAACAGAACTAGAACAGAACTAGAACAGAACTAGAACAGAACTAGAACAGAACTAGAACAGAACTAGAACAGAACTAGAACAGAACTAGAACAGAACTAGAACAGAACTAGAACAGAACTAGAACAGAACTAGAACAGAACTAGAACAGAACTAGAACAGAACTAGAACAGAACTAGAACAGAACTAGAACAGAACTAGAACAGAACTAGAACAGAACTAGAACAGAACTAGAACAGAACTAGAACAGAACTAGAACAGAACTAGAACAGAACTAGAACAGAACTAGAACAGAACTAGAACAGAACTAGAACAGAACTAGAACAGAACTAGAACAGAACTAGAACAGAACTAGAACAGAACTAGAACAGAACTAGAACAGAACTAGAACAGAACTAGAACAGAACTAGAACAGAACTAGAACAGAACTAGAACAGAACTAGAACAGAACTAGAACAGAACTAGAACAGAACTAGAACAGAACTAGAACAGAACTAGAACAGAACTAGAACAGAACTAGAACAGAACTAGAACAGAACTAGAACAGAACTAGAACAGAACTAGAACAGAACTAGAACAGAACTAGAACAGAACTAGAACAGAACTAGAACAGAACTAGAACAGAACTAGAACAGAACTAGAACAGAACTAGAACAGAACTAGAACAGAACTAGAACAGAACTAGAACAGAACTAGAACAGAACTAGAACAGAACTAGAACAGAACTAGAACAGAACTAGAACAGAACTAGAACAGAACTAGAACAGAACTAGAACAGAACTAGAACAGAACTAGAACAGAGCTAGAACAGAGCTAGAACAGAACTAGAACAGAACTAGAACAGAACTAGAACAGAACTAGAACAGAACTAGAACAGAACTAGAACAGAACTAGAACAGACATAGACTAAGACATAGACTAAGACATAGACTAAGACATAGACTAACCCATAGACTAAGACATAGACTAAGACATAGACTAAGACATAGACTAAGACATAGACTAAGACATAGACTAAGACATAGACTAAGACATAGACTAAGACATAGACTAAGACATAGACTAAGACATAGACTAAGACATAGACTAAGACATAGACTAAGACATAGACTAAGACATAGACTAAGACATAGACTAAAACATAGACTAAGACATAGACTAAGACATAGACTAAGACATAGACTAAGACATAGACTAAGACATAGACTAAGACATAGACTAAGACATAGACTAAGACATAGACTAAGACATAGACTAAGACATAGACTAAGACATAGACTAAGACATAGACTAAGACATAGACTAAGACATAGACTAAGACATAGACTAAGACATAGACTAAGACATAGACTAAGACATAGACTAAGACATAGACTAAGACATAGACTAAAACATAGACTAAGACATAGACTAAGACATAGACTAAAACATAGACTAAGACATAGACTAAGGCTTCTCATTTTGGCATGTCTTAAGTTTAACTCGTCCGTGAAACCAACTATTACAGCTACAGTTAGAGGAGGGTTCAGGATTATCTTACTGGACCTTAACCTCCACTAAGAGGAACTACATATAACTGCAGTTATTTAAAAACATGTAGAAGCAAACTGACAGAATATTTCAATAACAGAACGATAACATGAAGGGTATTTATAACAGTCATGAAACAGAGCTGTATAAGATTTTTAACAGAAGTGAAGCAAATAATTATAGCATAATTTTTATAACAGAACTTTAACATAGAGGAGATGATTTTTGCAGTATTAGAGTGGATTTTTAACAGATATAGATAGAAGTGTTTAGTTTTTTTAACAGAGCTGTAGTAGATTTTTAACAGAAGTACAACTGGTTGGTAACAGAACTGCAGCATAATTGGAAATTAGCTGACTTTAAATTCGTTTTGTATGAAATTTTACTTAATTGTAATTTTGTTTCTGTTTTACTTATTAAGTTTTATTATTTTAAGGCTAATTTCCCTTGAATTTTATTTCTTTTATTTGCCAAAATTCTTGAAAGGCACAATTTGGGCAAATAGCTAAAGAAAACGGAGGCCTTGGAGAACTAACTAAGTTATACAGTTTAAAGATGTTTGAACATAAAACATTTCTGTACAAAGTCTTAAGTTGCATTTAAATATGTAAGTGCTATTAAAAAGAACTTAAGAAAAAGGAGATGGGGAAGTCATGTCTGTCGATAGAAGAGTTCGACAGAGTATGTTGAGATTTTCTGCTCCATTTGGAAATGGAATTTTATTTAATTTCTTCCGTTGCATCTATAAAAAGGAAGTCTGTCTGTATAAATAACTTTTTTATATTTTTGCTAATGTGAAATCCAGAGACATTTGAGTTATGTCCTTTAACACTTTAAGCATTTTTATAGATTCTTTATCCTGTTTCTGGCATTTCTTCGTGACACATGTGTCTGACATTTATTTGGCTTAGAAAATTATTTGCTTTTTTTTCCTCATAATTTTCTTTGGTTCAATAACAGGATGCTTTAGGACATGTAGGAGGAATATGAGAATTTAGCAGTAAAACAGGATCACTGGTATTTTGTTTTTTGCTGACGTTTTCTTTTAGAAAAATAAAATCAATTGTTAAGTTTTATTTTTGAAATAGTTTAAAAAGACAAATATTTGTACAAATGTCTGGTATTAAGAAAGGGAAATGAAAAAGGACATAAGGAAGGATATGCTGGAAGTTAAAAAAAGTTTAAAATTTTAAAGAAACAAAAAAAAAAAATAAAGAAAAAAACTAGCAAAGAAGACAGAACTAAGATTTTTTATATAAATTTGTAAAATTTAAAAAAAAAATCTACAAGAATTTTGAAAATTCGAAGATATTTTTGATACTCGAAATCTGGGGCCAAATTACGGCATTCGATATCGATCGAAATCTTATATATTTTCATAACACTTGTATAGCATACTTTAAGGATAATCAAAATTATTTAAAAGATGCACAGTTTACTATATTTTTTTGAAGTTATTTGCCAAAAGATGAACAGTAGTAAAAGAGTTTTAACTGAACTTTATGTTTTTAAAAACGAATCAAAATCGATAATAAAATTTCAATAAACTTTTTTCATCGAAGTAACTTTGAACATCCCTAAAGTATACTTTACAATATTCGCTTTAAAGTCTGAGTTTTCGATCGATATCGAATCGAATAATTTAAACCAAGGTTGCCCAGGCCTTTTAATTAACTTTTGGGCAATCCTGATTTAAACAATTCTGACAATTTCCTAAATTTTTATGGGCCATTGCATACACTCAGGCTGTATTTAAAATTGTCAAAATAATTCAGCATCAGCCAGAGTTTGAAAAGGAACTTTTATTTTTGTTACACAACTGCAAAAGACATTCTTAATTGAATTTAATATAATAGAAATGTAATTTAATAGAAATAGTCAGGGAATTTACAATTGTACATAATATGTTTAACAATAGCAAGTGTTTTCCAAAGCATACTTCAAGGAGTAAAATATTGGTAAATTTTCAAGCATACTTTAGGGAGGTGAAAGAAAAAAGAAACAAAACCAATAATAAACATTTATTTGGCAAAACGAGAGAAGGAAAATAGTAAAATTGAAAACTAAATAGTAAAAGGAAAGATCAAAAGTCATAGGAGTCAATAGAGGAAAAGTGAAAGACTTTAAATTTGTGATAAGAACTCAAAAATTAAGGGAATTTTCCTTAATTCTTATAAAATGATAAAAGAAATTCAAACATTATATCAAAAATCTCTAAGGCTACTTTGTCATCAAACACGTTCACAACAATACCCTAATCATTAGCAATACACTCGACCATAAACTACGACATGCAATTAGATCTTTGCACTAACAAACCCTCACACTAAACTCCCTTATACCTCAAAAAACTCAAACTAATTTTTCATTTCTTAACTTTTTGTTTGGAAATCCTAAAGAAAACTAAAACCAAACACCAAATGGTTACATAAAACTCAAACACGTTCAACTCATTAGGAAAAGTTCGAAAAGTTGCGACAAGTGGCAAATTTTGTTAACAATTTGAAATTTATACATGTTTTTCTTTGTGTTTCAAACAAAATATTTGTAATAATAAACAAAATTGATTTAAAATTTTGTAATTTCTATTTTTGCTCTTTTTATAGATTTTTAGTTTTGCTACAAAAATTTTCGTTTCGAAACTATAGTTTTTACACTTGTCAGCATTAATTAAAAACCATAAACAACGCCTGAGTCCAATTGCAATTTGAAAGTTTTTTGACAGTTTTATGTTTGAAAACAAAGAAAAAATGACGATAGGACAAGTTTTCTATATAGAAAAAATGACGATAGGACAAGTTTTCTATATAGAAAAAATGACGATAGGACAAGTTTTCTATATAGAAAAAATGACGATAGGACAAGTTTTCTATATAGAAAAAATGACGATAGGACAAGTTTTCTATATAGAAAAAATGACGATAGGACAAGTTTTCTATATAGAAAAAATGACGATAGGACAAGTTTTCTATATAGAAAAAATGACGATAGGACAAGTTTTCTATATAGAAAAAATGACGATAGGACAAGTTTTCTATATAGAAAAAATGACGATAGGACAAGTTTTCTATATAGAAAAAATGACGATAGGACAAGTTTTCTATATAGAAAAAATGACGATAGGACAAGTTTTCTATATAGAAAAAATGACGATAGGACAAGTTTTCTATATAGAAAAAATGACGATAGGACAAGTTTTCTATATAGAAAAAATGACGATAGGACAAGTTTTCTATATAGAAAAAATGACGATAGGACAAGTTTTCTATATAGAAAAAATGACGATAGGACAAGTTTTCTATATAGAAAAAATGACGATAGGACAAGTTTTCTATATAGAAAAAATGACGATAGGACAAGTTTTCTATATAGAAAAAATGACGATAGGACAAGTTTTCTATATAGAAAAAATGACGATAGGACAAGTTTTCTATATAGAAAAAATGACGATAGGACTAGTTTTCTATATAGAAAAAATGACGATAGGACAAGTTTTCTATGTAGAAAAAATGACGATAGGACAAGTTTTCTATATAGAAAAAATGACGATAGGACAAGTTTTCCATATAGAAAAAATGACTATAGAACAAGTTTTCTATAGAAAAAATAGTAGAAAAGTTGACGATACGCCTAGTTTTCTATAGCAAAGTTGACGATAGGCCTAGTTTTCTATATAGAAAAGTTGACGATAGGCCTAGTTTTCTATAGAAAAGTTGACGATAGGCCTAGTTTTTTATAGAAAAGTTGACGATAGGCCTAGTTTTCTATAGAAAAGTTGACGATAGGCCTAGTTTTCTATAGAAAAGTTGACGATAGGCCTAGTTTTCTATAGAAAAATTGACGATAGGCCTAGTTTTCTATAGAAAAGTTGACGATAGGCCTAGTTTTCTATAGAAAAGTTGACGATAGGCCTAGTTTTCTATAGAAAAGTTGACGATAGGCCCAGTTTTCTATAGAAAAGTTGACGATAGGCCTAGTTTTCTATAGAAAAGTTGACGATAGGCCTAGTTTTCTATAGAAAAGTTGACGATAGGCCTAGTTTCTATAGAAAAGTTGACGATAGGCCTAGTTTTTTATAGAAAAGTTGATGCTGGGCCTAGTTTTCTATAGAAAAGTTGACGATAGGCCTAGTATTCTATAGAAAAGTTGACGATAGGTTTAGTTTTCGTTAGAAAAGTTGACGATAGGTTTAATTTTCTATAGAAAAGTTGACGATAGCTTTAGTTTTCTATAGAAAAGTTGACGATAGGTTTAGTTTTCTATAGAAAAGTTGACATTAGGTTTAGATTTCTATAGAAAAGTTGACGATAGCTTAATTAAAGTTGATAATGGGCCTAGTTTTCTATAGAAAATATGACGGTATGCCTAGTTTTCTATAGAAAAGTTGATGGTGGACCTAGTTTTCTGTAGAAAATTTTTTAGTAGGCTTAGTTTTCTATAGAAAGTTCTTTTTCTGTTCTGGTCACCTTAATCCTTTCTTTTAGCCCTACATATGTGGGTTGTGTTTAGGTCCTTTAATAAAATATTCGTTTTTACAATTTTTTCTTTGCTATTTGTTTGTTTGTTTTCGTCAACGTAATCTCTTCCATAAACGCAGAATACCAGACAATATATCGCTAGCAGCATCACTAGCAATTGTTGCTACTGTTTTTTCCACTATGTTGCAAATTTTTTGTTTCTGTAATTGTAATGTATTGTTATTGTTACGTTTCACACACATTCATTTAAACTTTTTTTGTTGATGGTGTGTTTGCTAATACCATTGTCCTCAATTTTGGTTTAAGGATTGAGGTTTTTTAATTTTTTTGTTGTTGTTGTTTTACCTTATTTTCATTGTGCTGCTGATGCCAGAAAGAAGAAGAAACACAAATGCGGTCGACAACATGTAGAGAAGTATAGCAAAAACTACATAAAGGCTTAAAATTTTACAGTTTTTAAGTGTATATGTATGTCTGTCTGTATGGAGATGTTTATGAGTGTCAACAACATGAATGTTTTTGTTAATATTCGTACTTGTATTAACATGAGTGTCCCTTTTTTATGTGTATGAGTTGCATGAGAGTGTGTTGGTGCAGTATAATTATTCCTGTGTTGGAAAAATGTTGCGGGTTTAACTGTTTCTGTAGCATTTAACAATGAAAAGTTAACCTAAAGCTTTTTTCCGAATTTTTTATCGAACGATAAAAAAATTTAATTTTATTATTTCATTTTTGTTTCGTTTCCTGTTTTAGGTGTTTCTTTTTTTGTGTTGCATACGAGCTTATGTGTATGTAAATGAAATTTTTAATTAAAAAAGTATTAAAATTTTTGAAGAAAATAATACAGGGGATCAATTTTTTACTTAATCATTTAGATATATTTTTTTTTTTTTTGAAAACTATTAAAAAAGTTTAAACATTTTACGTTCCATAATCCATCTTCTCATTCAAGTTTTTAATAACTTTATAGCATTTCTTTGCTTTTTATAACAAATTATCATTTTAATGTAATTTTTATCTTTTCCACTTAACTTTGAGCTTTTACATTATTACCTCATATACATTATCCTTAAACAGGACAAAAAGTTTCAGTTTTTTTGCAAACTTTGCAGAAAAAAAACTCAGAAAAATCCAAAATATATAAAAGGGAAATCTAACATTAACAATTTTTACTTTTTTCTCGTTAACTTTTTATCCAGCTTTTATTGTCCTGTTGTCATCAATTTTCATTTCCTGTTCTGGTGGTTTTTATTCGTTAATTTTTTTTTTCCTTAAAATTTTATCATTACAAAAAACTTCTTGTCTAAACCTCAAATTAAAGTAAATTTTCTTTTAAACAGGTTTTTATTTTTCTTGAATCCTTCTCGTGGTAACTGCCAACGTTAAAACATGTTGAAACCTCATTGTCCTTGATGTGTAAATACTTTTGGATTCTTAAGTTCTTGTATAAAAGTTCCGCAATCCTACGAGAAAATTAAATTTTCTTTTTATAAACTCCATGAGGGAGGAACAGATATCATGGCAATTCTTTAGTTTTTTTTTCTGAGCAAACAAAGAAATAATTGTGAATTATTCAAAAGAATATAAAGGGTAATAACAGTTTCCCAAAATATTACCAAGACAAAGACTCAAAATATAGAAAAAATTTTACCCTACCTTAAACTTTTCTATATAGAAAACTTTGCCTAACGCCAACTTTTCTATACAGAAAACTTTGCCTAACGCCAACTTTTCTATATAGAAAACTTTGCCTAACGCCAACTTTTCTATATAGAAAACTTTGCCTAACGCCAACTTTTCTATATAGAAAACTTTGCCTAACGCCAACTTTTCTATATAGAAAACTTTGCCTAACGCCAACTTTTCTATATAGACAACTTTGCCTAACGCCAACTTTTCTATATAGAAAACTTTGCCTAACGCCAACTTGTCTATATAGAAAACTTTGCCTAACGCCAGCTTTTCTATATAGAAAACTTTGCCTAACGCCAGCTTTTCTATATAGAAAACTTTGCCTAACGCCAACTTTTCTATATAGAAAACTTTGCCTAACGCCAACTTTTCTATATAGAAAACTTTGCCTAACGCCAACTTTTCTATATAGAAAACTTTGCCTAACGCCAACTTTTCTATATAGAAAACTTTGTCTAACGCAAACTTTTCTATATAGAAAACTTTGTCTAACGCCAACTTTTCTATATAGAAAACTTTGCCTAACGCCAACTTTTCTATATAGAAAACTTTGCCTAACGCCAACTTTTCTATATAGAAAACTTTGCCTAACGCCAACTTTTCTATATAGAAAACTTTGCCTATCGCCAACTTTTCTATATAGAAAACTTTGCCTAACGCCAACTTTTCTATATAGAAAACTTTGCCTAACGCCAACTTTTCTATATCGAAAACTTTGCCTAACGCCAACTTTTCTATATAGAAAACTTTGCCTAACGCCAACTTTTCTATATAGAAAACTTTGCCTAACGCCAACTTTTCTATATAGAAAACTTTGCCTAACGCCAACTTTTCTATATAGAAAACTTTGCCTAACGCCAACTTTTCTATATAGAAAACTTTGCCTAACGCCAACTTTTCTATATAGAAAACTTTGCCTAACGCCAACTTTTCTATATAGAAAACTTTGCCTAACGCCAACTTTTCTATATAGAAAACTTTGCCTAACGCCAACTTTTCTATATAGAAAACTTTGCCTAACGCCAACTTTTCTATATAGAAAACTTTGTCTAACGCCAACTTTTCTATATAGAAACTTTGCCTAACGCCAACTTTTCTACATAGAAAACTTTGCCTAACGCCAACTTTTCTATATAGAAAACTTTGCCTAACGCCAACTTTTCTATATAGAAAACTTTGCCTAACGCCAACTTTTCTATATAGAAAACTTTGCCTAACGCCAACTTTTCTATATAGAAAACTTTGCCTAACGCCAACTTTTCTATATAGAAAACTTTGCCTAACGCCAACTTTTCTATATAGAAAACTTTGCCTAACGCCAACTTTTCTATATAGAAAACTTTGCCTAACGCCAACTTTTCTATATAGAAAACTTTGCCTAACGCCAACTTTTCTATATAGAAAACTTTGCCTAACGCCAACTTTTCTATATAGAAAACTTTGCCTAACGCCAACTTTTCTATATAGAAAACTTTGCCTAACGCCAACTTTTCTATATAGAAAACTTTGCCTAACGCCAACTTTTCTATATAGAAAACTTTGCCTAACGCCAACTTTTCTATATAGAAAACTTTGCCTAACGCCAACTTTTCTATATAGAAAACTTTGCCTAACGCCAACTTTTCTATATAGAAAACTTTGCCTAACGCCAACTTTTCTATATAGAAAACTTTGCCTAACGCCAACTTTTCTATATAGAAAACTTTGCCTAACGCCAACTTTTCTATATAGAAAACTTTGCCTAACGCCAACTTTTCTATATAGAAAACTTTGCCTAACGCCAACTTTTCTATATAGAAAACTTTGCCTAATGCCAACTTTTCTATATAGAAAACTTTGCCTAACGCCAACTTTTCTATATAGAAAACTTTGCCTAACGCCAACTTTTCTATATAGAAAACTTTGCCTACCGCCAACTTTTCTATATAGAAAACTTTGCCTAACGCCAACTTTTCTATATAGAAAACTTTGCCTAACGCCAACTTTTCTATATAGAAAACTTTGCCTAACGCCAACTTTTCTATATAGAAAACTTTGCCTAACGCCAACTTTTCTATATAGAAAACTTTGCCTAACGCCAACTTTTCTATATAGAAAACTTTGCCTAACGCCAACTTTTCTATATAGAAAACTTTGCCTAACGCCAACTTTTCTATATAGAAAACTTTGCCTAACGCCAACTTTTCTATATAGAAAACTTTGCCTAACGCCAACTTTTCTATATAGAAAACTTTGCCTAACGCCAACTTTTCTATATAGAAAACTTTGCCTACCGCCAACTTTTCTATATAGAAAACTTTGCCTAACGCCAACTTTTCTATATAGAAAACTTTGCCTAACGCCAACTTTTCTATATAGAAAACTTTGCCTAACGCCAACTTTTCTATATAGAAAACTTTGCCTAACGCCAACTTTTCTATATAGAAAACTTTGCCTAACGCCAACTTTTCTATATAGAAAACTTTGCCTAACGCCAACTTTTCTATATAGAAAACTTTGCCTAACGCCAACTTTTCTATATAGAAAACTTTACCTTTCTATCGTAATTTTCTCTATGTAGATTTTTTCTATATAGAAAACTTGTCCTATCGTCATTTTTTCTATATAGAAAACTTGTCCTATCGTCATTAGAAAATTTGTCCTATCTTCTTTTTTTCTATATAGAAAATTTGTCCCATCTTCATTTTTTCTGTATAGAAAACTTGTGATATCGTCATTGTTTCTAATGACACATTCACAATCTGTGATACCCCTGAATATACTTTTCTTTATTTCCCCGTTTTTCGTAAAGGAATATAAATCTTGTAGTAACAAATTAATCCTGACAATACTTGAAGTGGTTTTTTATGGGGGACAATTCCGATTTAAAAAGATATTGTAAAAAGCAAAAGGAGAATATATTTGAAATTGTTTTACAATATAAAAGAAATGATAAATGAATTTAAGGGATATTTATTTATTAAAGTTTTACTAATTAGTTTAAAATGGGTAAAATTTAAAAGAAATTTTGCATATTTAAAATATTACAACGTTTTTCATTGTTTTTTAGGAGAATAATAATAAAATTCTTTTGAAAGCAACCTTTTGTTTAAATAAAATGTATACAACAGCGCAACTGTTAATTGTTTAACAGCACTGCCTTTTTAACAGTCGTTTTAAATGAATTCCTGAAACTATGCTGTAGTTTTTATTTTAATTGAAAATTACAGTATTTGTGTATACAAATAACATTTCCTGTATTTCGAAACAAATAAATACGTTATTATTTCAGCAAATATTTAAAATATTTTGATTTTTCTTTCACTTGAGAATACAGTTACTCCCCGTTTGGTTATTTACTAGTATTTACTAAACACTTATGTTAGTATTTTAAATTTTGTTCTTACAAATACTTGCCAACATTCATTTTTAAAAGAACATTTTAGTTTGTTTGCTCAACTATTTTGTTTTAATAGACTGATGTTTATCTTACTTAGTGTCACTACATATGCTCTCTAACATTTTCCCCCATTAGAGTTGAAGTGTTTAAGTAATATTTCTCTAGTCGAGAAGGATTTTTCCTTTAGAGTTTAATTGTGTGTCTTTGGTTTGCTTGCATTTTTCCCATTAGAGATTCAGTTTAGAAAATGACACTCTAATGGGGAGTTTAGTTCCTGAAAGTTTTTGGTGTAGAACTTGAAAATAGACAAATTCTGGTTGCATTGCATTTAGATTTTAGGGAGGGAATGGTTTGTTTGCATATGCCAAATAGTGAAGGGGGACAAATCTTTTAAAGTCTTCATAACAATTTGTTTTAAATTGGTTTTAGTTTGAATCCTGAAAAAGATATACAAAGGGTTGAAATGAAAATAAAATCATTTAAATCAATATTAAATTTGATTAAGTAACCAGCAATTTTGTGTTGAATTTAATTCAAATTTTATCTGTCATAAAAGTTGATCATAGGAAGAGTTTTTTATAGAAAAGATGACAATAGGACAAGTTTTCTATAGAAAAGTTGACGAAAGGATAAGTTATCTATAGAAAAGTTGACGCTAGGACAAGTTTTCTATAGAAAAGTTGACGATAGGACAAGTTTTCTATAAAAAAAGTTGGCAAAAGTACAAGTTTTCTATACAAAAGTTGACGATAGCACAAGTTTTCTATAGAAAAGTTGACTAAAGGACAAGTTTTCTGTACAAAAGTTGACAAAAGGACAAACTTTCTATAGAAAGGTTGATAAAAGTTGATCATAGGAAGAGTTTTTTATAGAAAAGATGACGATAGGACAAGTTTTCTATAGAAAAGTTGACGAAAGGACAAGTTTTCTATAGAAAAGTTGACGAAAGGACAAGTTTTCTATAGAAAAGTTGACGAAAGGACAAGTTTTCTATAGAAAAGTTGACGAAAGGACAAGTTTTCTATAGAAAAGTTGACGAAAGGACAAGTTTTCTATAGAAAAGTTGACGAAAGGACAAGTTTTCTATAGAAAAGTTGACGAAAGGACAAGTTTTCTATAGAAAAGTTGACGAAAGGACAAGTTTTCTATAGAAAAGTTGACGAAAGGACAAGTTTTCTATAGAAAAGTTGACGAAAGGACAAGTTTTCTATAGAAAAGTTGACGACAGGACAAGTTTTCTATAGAAAAGTTGACGACAGGACAAGTTTTCTATAGAAAAGTTGACGACAGGACAAGTTTTCTATAGAAAAGTTGACGGCAGGACAAGTTTTCTATAGAAAAGTTGACGACAGGACAAGTTTTCTATAGAAAAGTTGACGACAGGACAAGTTTTCTATAGAAAAGTTGACGACAGGACAAGTTTTCTATAGAAAAGTTGACGACAGGACAAGTTTTCTATAGAAAAGTTGACGACAGGACAAGTTTTCTATAGAAAAGTTGACGACAGGACAAGTTTTCTATAGAAAAGTTGACGACAGGACAAGTTTTCTATAGAAAAGTTGACGACAGGACAAGTTTTCTATAGAAAAGTTGACGACAGGACAAGTTTTCTATAGAAAAGTTGACGACAGGACAAGTTTTCTATAGAAAAGTTGACGACAGGACAAGTTTTCTATAGAAAAGTTGACGACAGGACAAGTTTTCTATAGAAAAGTTGACGACAGGACAAGTTTTCTATAGAAAAGTTGACGACAGGACAAGTTTTCTATAGAAAAGTTGACGACAGGACAAGTTTTCTATAGAAAAGTTGACGACAGGACAAGTTTTCTATAGAAAAGTTGACGACAGGACAAGTTTTCTATAGAAAAGTTGACGACAGGACAAGTTTTCTATAGAAAAGTTGACGACAGGACAAGTTTTCTATAGAAAAGTTGACGACAGGACAAGTTTTCTATAGAAAAGTTGACGACAGGACAAGTTTTCTATAGAAAAGTTGACGACAGGACAAGTTTTCTATAGAAAAGTTGACGACAGGACAAGTTTTCTATAGAAAAGTTGACGACAGGACAAGTTTTCTATAGAAAAGTTGACGACAGGACAAGTTTTCTATAGAAAAGTTGACGACAGGACAAGTTTTCTATAGAAAAGTTGACGACAGGACAAGTTTTCTATAGAAAAGTTGACGACAGGACAAGTTTTCAATAGAAAAGTTGACGACAGGACAAGTTTTCTATAGAAAAGTTGACGACAGGACAAGTTTTCTATAGAAAAGTTGACGACAGGACAAGTTTTCTATAGAAAAGTTGACGACAGGACAAGTTTTCTATAGAAAAGTTGACGACAGGACAAGTTTTCTATAGAAAAGTTGACGACAGGACAAGTTTTCTATAGAAAAGTTGACGACAGGACAAGTTTTCTATAGAAAAGTTGACGACAGGACAAGTTTTCTATAGAAAAGTTGACGACAGGACAAGTTTTCTATAGAAAAGTTGACGACAGGACAAGTTTTCTATAGAAAAGTTGACGACAGGACAAGTTTTCTATAGAAAAGTTGACGACAGGACAAGTTTTCTATAGAAAAGTTGACGACAGGACAAGTTTTCTATAGAAAAGTTGACGACAGGACAAGTTTTCTATAGAAAAGTTGACGAAAGGACAAGTTTTCTATAGAAAAGTTGACGAAAGGGCAAGTTTTCTATAGAAAAGTTGACGAAAGGGCAAGTTTTCTATAGAAAAGTTGACGAAAGGGCAAGTTTTCTATAGAAAAGTTGACGACAGGACAAGTTTTCTATAGAAAAGTTGACGATAGAACAAGTATTCTATAGAAAAGTCGACGACAGGACGAGTTTTCTATAGAAAAGTTGACGATAGGACAAGTTTTTTATAAAAAAGTTGACAAAAGTATAAGTTTTCTATACAAAAGTTGACGATAGCACAAGTTTTCTATAGAAAAGTTGACTAAAGAACAAGTTTTCTGTACAAAAGTTGACAAAAGGATAAACTTTCTATAGAAAGGTTGATAAAAGTTGATCATAGGAAGAGTTTTTATAGAAAAGATGACGATAGGACAAGTTTTCTATAGAAAAGTTGACGAAAGGACAAGTTTTCCATAAAAAAGTTGAAGATAGGACAAGTTTTCTAGAGAAAAGTTGACGATAGGCCTAGTTTTCTATAGAAAATTTGACGATAGAACAAGTATGCTATAGAAAAGTTGACGACAGGACGAGTTTTCTAGAGAAAAGTTGACAATAGGACAAGTTTTCTATAGAAAAGTTGACGATAGGCCTAGTTTTCTATAGAAAATTTGACGATAGAACAAGTATTTTATAGAAAAGTTGACGACAGGACGAGTTTTCTATAGAAAAGTTGACGTTAGGACAAGTTTTCTATAAAAAAGTTGACGTTAGGAAATTGTGAAATTGGATAAAATATGTTTGATTTTAAATTTTTCAGTATGAGATTTTATCAGAAAGAATTTAATGTTGAAATGTTAACAATATTGAGTCATTTTACGAAGTTCTAATTTTCGAACATAATTTCGAAATTGCAAAATTCACTTAAATGAGTCAAAAATTATATAAAAGCGCATTTTTAGTAGAAATGATCATTTGTTGAACATTTTTAGACGATTAAAATTTTCGAACATAATTTCGATATTGTGAAATTGGGTTAAATGTGTTTTATTTTAATCTTTTCTGGTTAAAGCTTTTAGCAGACAGAATTTAATGTTGAAATGGTAACAATATTGAGCCATTTTAAGATGTTCGAATTTTCGAACATAATTTCGAAATGTTCAATTAACTTAAATGAGTTTAAAATTATATAAAAGCTCACTTTTAGTAGAAATAATTAGAGTTTTAAACATTTTTAGATGATAAAAATTTTCGAACATAATTTCGAAATTGTGAAGTTATGCATAACGGGTTTTATTTTAAACTTTTTTGGTATGGGTTTTTATCAGACAGAATTTAATGTTGAAATGGTAACAATATTGAGCCATTTTAAGATATTCGAATTTTCGAACATAATTTCAAAATTGTAAAATTCAGTTTAATGATTTAAAAATTATATAAAATCACATTTTTAGTAGAGCTGATCACAGTTTTGAACATTCTTAGAAGATTAACATTTTCGAACATATTAAATTAAAAAATTGAAAAAAAATAAGTGTGCCAATAGCTTAAAGATGTGAAAGATGGGGAAAGATATTTTTAATCGAGATCTTTTTTGTTAAATTGATAACATTATATTATTAATATTAGACCAAAATATATGTCAAGGCAGGGATTAAGGCATGGACTAAGACATAGATAAGATCATATACAGAAACATTTACTAAGACATAAACTAAGGTATAGACTAAGATATTGATTGAAAAAGAATCACTCAACAATAAAGAGATTCTAATGGTTCGATCTGCTCTTCTTTCTATACTTATTTTTATCAATATTTTTCTGAAATCTTTTTTTCTTCTCCTTACAGATACAATTTCGCTGCCTATCGTTATCACCCCTTGGAGAGGTCTACAAAAATTAGTCTCAAGTCCCTATCAATCATTACTTCAGCCAAGCACCCATCAGTCGTAATGTATCTGCCCTTATCGAAATCGGTGGCTTATAAATGAAGGAAAACCCTGATCATGGACTCGGCCGATATCTTCTTCAGTCTGGGCACCAACGTTTCTATATTCAAATTACCCTATACTGCCCTACTCAAATGGGGTGATTCTGATTTCCAGGGTCAATCCAAGAATATTGTTAAATCCTTATGGCTGCCTCAAGATGATATATTCGCTCACCCAAAAGTCAAGCTTTTCATTAATTATGGCGGTATGAGTAGTGTGATGGAGTCCCAGTATCATTGTGTCCCCATGGTGGGTATACCCTTCTTCGATTATCAATATTCTAATATTGCCAATGTCGAGAAATCTGTCTTTGGATCTGGAATATGCCAGCTTTAGTGAGGAAAAATTCCGTTAAATGGTCTTGGAGGTTTTGGATAATCCTAAGTATAACAAATTGTATCAAGATAGACCCATGACTCCTTGGCAATTGGTGCGCTACTGGGTAGAGTATGTCATCCGACGCAATGGAGCCAAGCATATGAAATTGCCTGTTGTTAATATGACCTGGTGTTAGTGATATTCTGTGGATGTTATTGCTTTCCTTATGTCCATCATTTTGGGTATTTTGTCCATTTTGATGGGATTGTGTAAAATCATGTAATCCTAAGTATAACAAATTGTATCAAGATAGACCCATGACTCCTTGGCAATTGGTGCGCTACTGGGTAGAGTATGTCATCCGACGCAATGGAGCCAAGCATATGAAATTGCCTGTTGTTAATATGACCTGGTGTTAGTGATATTCTGTGGATGTTATTGCTTTCCTTATGTCCATCATTTTGGGTATTTTGTCCATTTTGATGGGATTGTGTAAAATCATGTACTGCCGTGGTAAGACAGGTCAGGTGAAGAAGGTTTCCCAGAGCAAAAGCAAAAGTGATAAAGAACAAATGTTTTGTATTTTAAAAAAATTTATGTTTAATAAAAGTTTTTCAATAAAGTAAATATATATAATTGTTTTCAAATTCTGAGTTGTTTTCGTTTTTAAGAAATATTTGGCACTTTCTTTCATATGACATAACATAAGACAGTTTTAGTAATAAGCTATCGGACCTTAAATGATGCTAATCCACTTCGTTTCTTAATTTAATCTTCTGTAGAACCACTATTAAGTAATTGTATTTCGACAAACTTTTTCTGACCTAAATGGTCCGAAGAGTGTTCTTAGTTTTTAACCTATGGGAAGTGGTTTCGTTTGGATTTTTAATCGTTTTAATAACTTGTGTACTTATATGGCTCATTAACCACAGAAAAATTTGATTTTTTTCTTCTTTTTATAATAAAATCTTTTTTTATGATATTGTTTTCGGAAGGAGAATTTTGCTATTTGTTTATGAAATTTTGAAATAATTTTAAATTTTATAATTAAGGTATTTAAAACTCTAAATAACTACAAAGTTTCATTGCTATATCTCCATCGCTTACACAGTTATAAGCATTTAAATATTTGAAAAATTCCTGAAATTTTGAATTTCTTACAATTTTGCCTTTTGTTTTTCCTGCTGAGGGTATCACTTATTTCGATGAAATTTTATTATGTCCATGGACTTATTTTTTACTTGTTTTTGTGATTTTTTTTTAAATATTGTTTTCGGAAAAGGAATTCGGGAACTTATTTTAAAAATATTTTAAGATATTGAACTAATTTTAAAATTTACAATTAATGCATTTAAAACTCTAAATAACTACAAAATTTCATTTCATTACAAAATTACAAAATTTCATTCCCATATCTCTATCCGTTTTAAAGTTACAAGCATTTAAGTATTTACAAAATTTCTTAAAATCCAAATTTCTCACAATTTTCCCTTTTAAACTTTTAATAAGAGAAAGATATGGCAACCATAATTTATTTGTACTCTAACAAAAAATTTTGCCTACTTTAAGGTGCTGACAAAAAATAAATTTCCTAATAGGGATAAGCTTTAAAATCAAAGAATTTTGTTTTGGCTTTGGAAAAATGATTTCTTTTGCTAAATTTTTCCTCTTTTCTTTGCTTTTAAAACTTGAATTAAGTTTGAGTTTGGCAGCAGATTTCTTTCCATAACGTGGCCAATTAAATTTTACGCCTGGCTTAATCTCTTAATTTTAATTGGCAGCAATGAAAAAGTGTTTTTCAAAACAATTTTCAAAGCTTAAATCTTTTCTGAGGATAAACAAATAGAAATCACTTAAAATGTTAATTATATTTGTTTAAAAAGGTAAAATTTTAAAGCATACCTTAAGGCTAACTAAATTTTGATTATTTATTAAATTTTCGAGAACAAAACAAATTTTGGTACTTGCAACATGGCGGATTTTTATGTTTACGTATAAATTCAAGCTTTTTATTGAAATGTATAATAAAAAACTAAATTTTTCCACTTAAAAATTATGTTGCAACAAAATTTTATGCTTGCAACATTTGAAATCTAATACACAATTTATGAAATATGTTTATTAACTTGAAAATATGCGCCATAAAACTTATTTTCACAAATAAAAATTATGTTGCAGCTACATTTTGTTCATGCAACATATGAAATATTAGACAAAATCTAGAAAAAAACTAAGAATTAAGATTCTAAGTATAAAAATATGTTTTGAATTTTATTTTTTATGACCAATAAAGATGTTGCCACGAAATTTTGTTCATGCAACATATGAAATATTAGCCAAAATCTAGGAAAAAAACTAAGAATTAAGATACTAAGCATTAAAATAAGTATGAAAATTTAATTTTTACTAATAAAAAAGATGTTCCAACAAAATTTTCTTCATGCAACATTAGAGAAATATAACAAAAATTTGTAAAATATATAATATATATTTATAGAGGTACATAAATATGAGACAAAAACTAATTTTACGGCAATAACATAATTTTTTTCACAAACAAAGAAGTTGCAACAAAATTTTGAACTTACAACTTAGGAAATTAAAGTCTTAATTGAAGTAAAAAGCTTTTAAATCATTATTACATATCAAAGGCAATAATAAAATAACATTTTTGAGACGAAAAAATATGTTTGCGCAAAATATCCTTCTTGCAACATTTGTAATATAAGTTAAAATGAAAGAAAACTGTTTTTAAACTCAAAAAAACTTAATAAAATTCTATTTGAAGTCAAAAAATATCATGTTGCATTAAAGGTTTTTACTTGCCACATGTGAAATCAAAGTCTTAAAGAGGAAAATATGATGTTGTCATAATGTTGTAAGTTTGCGTTTTAAAGCTATTTTCAATTTGTAGTCTTAATGCTCACTTTACATTAAGTAAATAGTGTTGCAAGTTCAAAACTTACTACTTTTAGGAGTTTTAAGTTATAGTTTTTAATTTTAATTGTTCAAAAAATATTTTATATTGAAATAGCTTTAATATAACAAATGTTGCATATGCTACAAAATGTTGCAAGCTCTAATTTCTAACTATGTATTATTATTTTAAAAGTATTTGTTTTCTAATTTTTCGCATTCCATACGTTCTCAACTGTAAATCAAGTAGAATTTCATGAAAAATTGATGTGTTGCAAGTTTAAAAATTTCGAATTAAAAAAAATTTTTAATTAATTTGTTGGTATGAGTTAAATTAAGAATATTTGAACATAGAAATACTTTGGGATAGCATAATATTCAGGTGCAACATAATGTTGCAAGTTATTATTTCATCTTATTTTTGTGTCAAAAATGCTTAATTATATGTTTTTTAGACATTCTATAAGATTTTAACATAAATAAAGGATTTTTGTATGAATTCTGAGGTGTTGCAACATTAAAATTTGCTAATTTCAAAAGGTTTTAAGTTAGTTTTTAAGAGGAGTTAAATAAAGAACATTGTAGCACTGAATTACATTAAAATAGCATTAAATTATCTTGAAATGGCATAATTTGCATGTGCCACATAATGTTGCAAGTTCTAATTTTTACATATTTTTGTGTCGAAAGTATTTATTTATACGATTTTTAAGTATTCTTTAAGTTCTTAAGTTAAATAAAGGATTTTTATATGAAATCTTGAAGTGTTGCAACTTAATACTATTCTAATTTTTAAAGGTTTAAAGTAAGTTTTCAATAGGAGTTAAATTTAGACCATTTTAGCATTGAATTACATTAAAATATCATTAAATTATCTTGAAATAGCATAATTTGCATGTGGCACATAATGTTGCAAGTTCTAATTTCTACATATTTTTGTGTCGAAAGTATTTATGTATATGGTTTTTAAGAATATTTTAAGTTCTTAAGTTAAATGATGGACTTTTAGTGAAATGTTGATGTGTTGCATATTTAAAATATTCTAATCTTCATCCCGTGTTTAAATAAAAATATTTCACAATTAAATAACATAAAAATAACATATTTCGCAAGTGCCACATTATGTTGCAAGTTCAAATATTCGCGTTTTTTTGTCACAGATATAAGTGTTTTAATTTTGATATTTCAAAGACTTTTACTTAAATTTAAGAAATATTTGTCTGAGTTTTGGTGTGTTGCAAGTTAAAAATGTTCTAATTTTAAGTCATTTTTAGTAAAATTCTTGATTTGAGTTAGTCTTACATCATCTTAGACTTAAAAAGCATTAGAAATGACAAATTTGGCATGTGCCACAAAATGTTGCAAGTTCAAGTTATCACGATTTTGTTAAGAAAATATAAATATATTTTTGAGTTATAAACGATTTTAAACTGTAATATGTAAATAATGAGTGAAAATTTGGTGTGTTGCAAGTTAGAAATTGCATAAGTTTAAAGAATTTTTGGTAAAATTTTTATTTTGATTCATTGAAAGGAAAAAAAAAAATACATGTTTTCCAAGTAGAATTATTTAATTTATCAAGTTACGCATGTGCCACATAATCTTGCAAGCTCAATTTTTTTTGGGTTTTTTTACTAGTACAAGTGTAGTTTTATGTTTTGAGTACATTGACCGCTTTTAACAGCTAAACATAAAGATTTGTTGTGTTGCAAGTTTGAAATTTTTTTAATAAAAAATTATTAATTTCAATTATTCTAAGAATATTTAACAGTGAAATGGCTTTGAAATTAAAAAAATCGTTTGTGCCGCATAATGTTGCCAGTTTAAATATCACATATTTTAAACCGAAAATGTGTATTTTTAGATTTTTCGTTCTTTTTAATGATTATGAATCGAAATTTGAACAATATTTCATTAAGATTTCTTGTGTAGCAAGTTCAAAATTTCCAATTTTATGAGATTTCAAGATAAATTTATTGATTTGAATTAGCCTATAATTAGTATAAAGTAAAATTGCTTTGAAACTACAAATATTGCATGTACCACATAATGTTGCAAGTTCAAATTTACATATTTTTTACCGATTTTTTTTATAATTTTATGTTTTTAATAGATTTTAAAGACTTGTAACCCAAATTTTAGCGGTACTACATAAAGATTTTTAATGTTGCAAGTTTGAAATTTTGTAATTTGATCATTGCTTAAGAAACAAATTGAGGGTTCTTGTATATTTATTGACTATAATTAGCCTTAAATTATTATAAAGTAAAATAACTAAAAAATTACAAATGTTGCATGTGCTAAATAATGTTGCAAGTTTAAATGTTCTCTTTTTACCGATTTTTTCAATGTTTTGTATTTTGAGTAGATTTAAAAGATTTTAAACCCAAATTTTTACTATAATACATAAAGATTTTTTATGTTGCAAGTTTGAAATTTTGTAATTTAATCTATCATCTTATCATTTTGAACTGCCATTAAAACAATATTACATGAAGATTTGTGATGTTGCAAGTTCAAAATTTTCTAATTTACTCAGATTTTAAGAAAACTTTAATAAAATAAATTATTTTAAGATAATTGAAAAGGAAAATGACTTGGAAACGAAATATAATGCATGTGCCACATAATATTGCAAGTTTAAATGTCAACATTTATTATCGATTTTTTTAAAATTGTATCCAAATTTTGACAGATTTTTTTTGAAGATATTTTATGTTGCAAGTTCAAATTTTGAAATTTGATCAGGATTTAAGAAAACATTTTCGAGCTATTGTATATTTTTATATTTTTCGATTATTTGAAAGATTTTAAGCCGCAATTTTAACAATATTACATGAAGATTAGTGATGTTGCAAGTTCAAAATTTTTTAATTTGCTCAAAAACTTTGTATAATAAATTATTCTAAGATTCATATAGAGGAAAATGACTTGAAAATGTCATATAATGCATGTGCTACGTAATGCTGCAAGTTTAAATTATTGCCGTTTTTTATAATTTTATGTTTTTAATAGATTCTAAAGACTTGTAATCCAAATTTGTACAGTTTTTTTTTTGAAGATTTTTTATGTTGCAAATTCGAAATGTTGTAATTTGATGAGGATTTCTGAAAATTTTTTTGAGCTTTTGTGTATTTTTATATTTTGCCACAATTTTTAAAATTTTGAAGCCCAATGTAAACAATATTACATGAAGATTTGTAATGTTGCAAGTTCGAAAATTTTCCAATTTGCTCAGATTTTAAGAAAAGTTTTGTAAAATAAATTATTCTAAGATAATTCTAAAGAAAAATGACTTGGAATGCATATAAAGCATGTGCCACATAATGTTGCAAGTTTATATATTCGTTTTTTTCTAGTTTTTTGTTTTGCCTATATTTGAAAGTCTTTCTAAAATAATGCGTGATGTATGTAATATTCCTTGAAGATTTGTTGTGTTGCAAATAAAACTTTTTAAATTTTATCAGATCTTATCAGATTTTATTAAAAATTTTAATAATTATCAATATTTTAGAGTAAAAAGGCTTCAAAATTACAAGTATTGCATGTGCCACATAATGTTGCAAGTTTAAAATTTCACTTTTTTTCTACCAAAAGTGTGTAATTTTAATTTTTAGACGCATTAGGATGATTTTTAACCGCATGTGAAACAAAATTATGTTAAGATTTGTTGTGTTGCAAGTACAAAACTTTTTAATTTGAGAAAAATTTCGTAATTTTAATTATCCTTTAACTATTACAGAGTAAGACGACTCTGAAAATACAAATGTTACATTAACAATGATAGTATTTTATGAAGATTTGTTGTGTTGCAAGTTCGTAATTTTCTAATTTGATCAAATTTTAAGAAAAAGTTATTAATTTCACTTATCCGTAAGTAATTTTAGAGTAAAATGAGTTTAAAATTCTAAATGTTGCATGTGCCACATAATGTTGCAAGTTCATATTTTTGGGATTTTTGTACCAAAATGATTATTTGTGATATTTTGGTAGCAAATTTGGACATTTTTTATGAGTGGCAGGTTCACAGTTTGCTAATTTAATTTGAAATCATCATTTGAAGAGTTTGCAAAAAGTTCTAAGTAAAAAAATTGTTAAAATATACAAAAATTTTGATAGAGTTTTGTTCATGCAACAGAAAATCTCCGCGGGTTTTCAGGACTGTAGAAATTTGTAACAAAAGTGGTTTTCAAATTTGGGCAGCTCTCTGTGATTTGAGTTTGCAGCTCAGTATTGAGGAAGAAGAAGTTTACTACTCTCAGAGCATATCTGACACTAGTTTTCATCTCTTCGAGTGTTACTGAGAGTATAAAGAAATGTGGCAAGCAAAAGCAAGTAAACAAAAACAAAAATACCCTTGCTCAAGCACGTGGTTTTGCCTTTTAAGAGCCGGTTAGCTTTCAACTAGAGATTTTAGTCGAAATTTGGCTTTCAAAGCGAAAAGTCTAATGTTAGGACTAAAAAAATTCTTTTAACAAAATTTAAAAATTCGTATCTATTATGTCATTTTTTCCAATTTTGTTCACTGTCACGTACCGTTGAATAGCCGGTTGAAGCTGTTGCTATTTGGTGTGGATTATTTTTGTGGTATTGAGTTAAACTTTTAGGATTAAAGAGTTGTTGTTGTCGTTTTTGTAATGATTTCTAACATTTTTATATATTTTCAGGTTTTACAAAGAAATTTGTTGAAAAAAAATTTTTGTTTTTTTTTTTTAGTAGCCAAAAATAATAAAATATTGATTTAAATTTGTTACAAGTGAATACAAAAAGATTAAAATAGGAATTTTAATAAAGATTAAATATATTTGGTCAGTATTAGTTAGGATTCTTTTCTGTTTGTTAGATCAAAAAATACAAATTTAATCAAATTAAATATTAAATTTATTTTCAGTTCGTAAATTTTGTTCAAGATTTTAAATTTTTGATAGACGAATTTAATTTTCAGGAAAGGATTTAAAATGTTATTAAACCTTGATATATTGGCTTTATTTAGGCATTTAAATTTCTAAAATCCTTTAAAAATTACCAGAGTTATAAGCGTTTTTTCAACATTACCTCCTAATTAATATTAATCATACGTCTAGTATATTCTAATTTTAAAATTTAATATTTAACCGATTTAAAGTTTAACTTTTGGTGATATTTAACTTGAAAATGTTAAATTAGTAAAAGTTTTAAGTTCTTTGCAAACAATGATATCAGAAATCTGAGTCTTTATGTCCTTTGCGGACAAAAGGACTTGTCTATAGATTTTTAACTTTAAATATAGACTTTAATATTTTATAGACTTTAATACAATTGTTCAAATTAAATACCTCAAAAGTAGATTTGTGAAATAGCTTTTATTTGTGGCAACTGCCAAAAGTCTATTAATATAACCTTGTATAGGTTTTTAATAGCTTAAGGATAGAAACAAACGATTTTTGTTGAAGGATTTGAATTTTGAATTTTTTAACAAATATTAAATTTGTTGGTTTAATCTTAGTTTAGATGTTTCTTATTTTGAAATCTTTCAATTCAAATAAGTAAAATTGTTTTTAAGTATAACATTTTAATTTGGTTTATTTTATTTCATTAAATTTTAATTTAATAGTTGTCTTAGTCGGTCATTTTTGATCTTAGTAGTTATTTTAGGGAGAATAGTTTTAAGCATGATTAAAGACTAATGTCTTAGCTTTAATTTGCCATTTCAATTTCTGAAATTGCATTAAAATCACGAGAGTTATGATCACTTTTTCTTTATTACCTCTTAATTAATATTAATCATACGTCTGGTATGATTTTATTTAAAAATTTTAGTTTTAACCGATTTAAATAAAAATTTTGGGAAAATCTAGAATTAAATACAATAAAATGAACAAAGATCTATAATTAAAAGAAAAAATTTTGTGATATAAAACGCTTGTCTTTCTTTTTTGAGCTTTACAACTTCAAAATTTAATTTTAATTACATACTTGTCTTAGTCAGTTAGTTTTGTTCATAATAGTTATTTTAAAGGAAATATTTTTAATTGGAATTAAAGCTCAATGTCTTAGCTTTCATTAGCCATTTCAAGTTCTGAAATCGCATTGAAATCACGAGAGTTGTGGACACTTTTTCATGATTACCTCTAATTAATATTAATCATACGCTCAGTATGAGTTTATTTAAAAATTTGAATTTTAACCAATTTAAAGGAAAATTTTGGTTAAAATTATAATTGAATATAACCAAATAATTAAAGATCTTTAATTTAAAGAAACAATTTTGTTATATATCTGCTTTTGTCTGTATTTCTTTTGCTTTACAATTCAATAACTTGTCTTCGGATTTCTTTCTGCAAAATTTTTGTTAGGCTGGATTATACCCTAATATCTCTGCTTTAATTGCTAATTTGAATTTTTTAAATCCCTTCAAAATTACCAAAGTTATGAAAACTTTTTCTTCAATACCACTTAATAAATATTAATCATACGTCCAGTATGACTTTATTCAAAAATTTGAATTTTAGCCGATTTAAAGTAAAATTTTGAAGAAATTTATAATGGAATATAATAAAATGTTTAACAGTCTGTGATTCTAAGAAAGAATTTTGCTATAAATTTTTGTTTGTCTTTCCTTTTTTGAGTTTTAGAACTTAAAAACTTATCTATAGATTTATTTCTATAAAATTTTTGTTAGAAAGGATTATGCCCTAATATCTTAGCTTTTAGTAACCATTTACATTTTTAAAATACCTTCAAAATTACCAGAGTTATATACATTTTTGTATCATTACCTCTTAATTAATATCAATCATACGTCCAGTATGACTTTATTTTGAAAACTAAAATTTTACCTTTTTAAAGGAAAAAATTAGAGAAATTTATTATGTAACAATTTTGCTCTAAATTTCCTTCTGTCTATCACTTTTAGAGCTTTTAAATTTAAGAACTTGCTTTTCTGCCAAATTCTTGTAACCAAAAAAGGACTAAAACACAAAAACATGTATGCCAAGTCGTAAGCCATAAAAAGACGCCGCGAAAAACATGCAAGAAAATAAAACAAAGCCACTTTTTTGTCTGAAAAAATTTATGTTTTTGAAGGAAAAAATTCTAAAAGTTTCATTATTTGTTTTTCTCGAGACCGAGGCACGAATTATGTACTTTTTTTTTGCTGGTTGTTTGTTGCAAACTAGATAACAGAAACCAAAGTACTTTGGCAGTCTTAACATGACATGCCACACATATCAACAACATCATTATCATGAGCCACGTATTCGTGTTGTGGCAACTAGACCAGAAAACTCAGACGATTATACACAAAAACAAACTTGCAACAACTGAAAATATTAAATGTCCTGCTGAACCAAAGGAAATTTAATTAATCTGAAATCTGTTTTTCCAAATCCTATTATGTTAAGTTGCATATCTTCGAGTTTCAGAGACATGCCTAGATCTTATCTTCCTCAAAAACACTTTATTATTTATTGCCTTTTGAACATAAATTAGAATTTATTAACCAAATGTTCTACTAAACTTCATGGTATTTGTAAGCCTGGTCATGCGTGTGTGTGTGTTGTTGCAAGTATGTTAGTGGTATTATTAGTAATAATGACTACCCTGTAGCTTCAAACCGAAAAACTATCTCAAATACCGGAACGATAGGTAACTTCGGGATAAAAGCTTTTAAAATAATAAATATCTCAAAGACTGCCATCGACCCCTTTAGGAGATAACACATTTTTAAATCTCCTTTCATTTCGTTTTAATTTAATATACTCCTTCTCTTTGTAACTCCTGGGTAATACCTTAATGTGGTCACATTTACCGAAAACTTCATATACAATAACCTTGTGCAAGTGCAAAGGCTTTAAGCCTAATACCCAAAAGCTGAAATGTAAATTTTGATCAAAAACCAATAAATGGGACTTTTAAGTTAATGAGTTAAGAATATTTGCGAACAAAGGCTGGAAAGGCTATTATGACTTATGAGAAAAAACTTGGTAATTCTATGATTGCCTTTAAATGTTTAAATAGCAGCAATAAAAATTTATTTCAATTTGATCATACATGTAACAAAATGTATAAAATACCTTGTAAATAGTCTACTTTTAGGCTTTTTTGAAAATATTTGTCGTGGCGTATGATTGATATCAATTAGAAGTTAAGTTACAAAAAGTTCTATAACTTTTTTAGTTTTTGGACTTTTTGTAAAATTTATAAGGTTTTGGAAAGCTCAGAGTATGAGGAATAAACTGATATATAAATCTTGTTCATTATAATAAACATATGATAAAAAAGTTTAGTCAAAATAGAATTTAAATTTCAGGAATTACCGTATAATAAATTTTTCATGGTTCTATGTTAAAGATTAAATAAATTATTTTTTTTTTGCTGAATTAAATCGCACAAGTACTAAAATAAATATAATTATTTGCTTACCCTATTTTTAGGTTTTCTAGGAAAATTTTGCTCTAGGCGTATGATTAATATTAATTAAAAGTTATATTAAAAAATCTTTTATAACTTTGTGAGTTTTTAGACTTTTTGAAAAATTTAAAAGGTTTTGGAAAGCTAAGAGTATAAAGAATCAACAGATATAAAAACCTTATTCATAATAATAATCATGTAATAAAAATTTTTATCAAAGTGGAATTTAAATTTCAGAAATTACCATTAAATAACTATTGGAGAAAGTAAAAGCAGGCAAAGCTCTGGTTAGGCAGCTGGCTAGCGACTAAGTCAGCATCACTTGGGTCCTATATATGGTGCGTTTATGGTAGAAAGAAAAGATTTATAGATTACCAATGAAATAAAAGAGCCACCGTTAATATTTGAATGTTGATATAAATTGGACAGGGGAAAGTGGCAAATATGGTATGCCTTAAGATTCAGTAGGCAGCGGCAAAAGAGATGGGTAGCTTCTCCTTCTACTCAATATTATGGCAACGAATATAGCAGCTCTTACGTAAGAATTGAAACTAAGTTTCGTAGAATGTGGCTCTGAAAGGCCTGCCCATATAGTAGTCGTTACGTAAGAACTGAAACTAAATTTCGTAGAAGGTGGCTCTTGAAGGATTCAAAACTACAGAATCTTAATTTGGTGTTGTTGATATGGTTTCTCTGACCCAGATGGTCTGAGCGGAACTTCATTAGGCCTAACCATATAGCAGTCGTTACTTTGCACTGTGAGAACTGAATGTGGGCTAAGCTTGTTTTAAAAAAGATACTAGGTTTCTGTGATCCGGGCTGTTGGAGCAGACTAAAAGAGAAAGACAAAAATAGGTAAATTCACTAGTTACCATCCCCCTGAACGATAAGAACACATGATTTGACAATTGGCTACCCAAAAACGTTCTATAGTGGAATGGGTCTATACAGACCTACATATGGCTTTAATAACGTTCTGAGGAACAGTCATCTTCACAGAAATGCTTTTTTAAGAGCAAATTTAAATACTCTGTTCGCGCCTCTTTCGTCGACTTAGATCCTTCCTTATATAACTCCAGAGGGCAATGTTCGGAGGTATTTGGACCTTCTGAAATGTTAACAGAAAATAGTCGATCAAAGAGAGCTCTGGGTATGCCGTAGTTAACATTGTTGGGATATTAGGGATATTGTTCACTTTATCCAGTCAATGTTTGATCAATTTTTGCATGTGTTTTTATTATTTTTGACCTGAGGTGTATGTTTTTAATGCAATATTTTTACCTGTTATCAATAACTTTTATATATGTTTAATATATCAATAAAAAGGAAAACATGTCTTCATTAGTACACTGTTAATTTTTTAATAATATTCATAAAATTCTGAAACATTTCTGGAAAAAAAGTACAAATAAACTAAAAGTGTATTTTTTATAAAATTATTTTTAAAATTTGACTCTAAATTTTTGAAAAACTGTCTAAGGTACATAACTAATTTTTTGCAGATATTAAGTTTATTTTAATGTTTATCTAAAACAATTTTAATAATTTCAAAAAAGAAAACCCAATTGACCTTTTTCTGCAACTAAAATTATGGTATATAGAATTTTAACATTTTTTATAAAATTCGATTTTTTGGATTCGTTTATAAGTCCGTGTTAATTTTTATTTTTGGAATCTAAAGAGAATGTATGGGACTTTATAATTGCATTTCAGAAAACTGCAAACTCGGTTTGACTTTTTCGTTATATGTTCGAAAACACAAAAATTTTCTTAAAAATTCGACAAATTTCGTTCAATGCTGTACGTAGAGTGAATGTTGTTTCGACCTAAAATTTGATTTTAAAATATCCTACAATCCCATTCTCAACGAATATATAACAAAACTTTAACTTTAAATAAAAAACTTCTTCGTAAAAACGTAAAAAATTTATGCCATCGTTTTGGGGAAAATATGCACTTTTTTCGATTAGCGAAAAATATTTGAGTTTGGAAATTTCTCAACATAAAACCGTTCAAGATATTTAAAAATAGGTTTCACGGTTCTAGTTTCTAAACTATCGGCTGTATGTCCGTATTTTTTTCAAAAATTATAGGTTTAATATTGAATTTACAATCGGTCAAAAACTGAAAAAAGTTAAAGAGAAAAATGGTTTTTTATATTTTTGAAATGAAATAACTTAAAAGCCATAACATGCTTTTTTCGATTCTTTAAGCTCATTTCAAAATGTAAAAAATCAACCATATTGGACAATAATTGAAAGAGCTACACTGTCCATTTTTTTTAACTTCTGAGGTGGTCTACTTTGATGCCCAATAATTTTCCAGTGTAAGCACTGGGTAACCATAATTCCAAAATTCGGAAGGCTTGAGTCCTCCCTAATAATTCTTTCATACATTCTGATACAATCAGACCTACAGATTACAAGATACAGTTTTATTACCACCATTTTTTTTTCCAAGCTAATGTGCGATAAAAAGATAAAAATAAGCTTCATCCGAAGAGACTTCTTGAAAAAATCGATTAATTTCTTTCAGTGAAGATAGTATTCTAAATTTTTTAACAAAAAAACCAATGATATTAGTATTACGAGATTCGGAATAATCAGCGTTTACAAATTTAGTCCAATAGATGGCGCACCAATTTTATAAAAATATAGAAAATTTTTTGTGTATGTATTTAAAAATGTCTATAAAAAATTTTTTCATACTTTAGAAAAATTGTGAAAGAATGAACCAATTTTTTAATTTCAAAAGTCAACAATTTAAATTAATAAAAAATGTTTTTCTATTTTTATACCCTTCACCAATAGGTGAAAGGGTATTATAAGTTTGTGATTCCGTTTGTAATTTTTTTATTAGTGATCGTAGACTCCATAAAAATTATACCGATCGACTCAGAATCGGGAGGAGAATCGATTAAGCGATGTCCGTCTGTCTGTCTGTCTGTCTGTCCGTCCGTCTGTCTGTCTGTTGAAATCAAGTTTCTGAAGCCCCTGGAGGATGGACCTACATAAATTATATACCAGATTTTAGGAAATTCTCCCGCAATGAACGCTAAAATCGGTTTATAAACACCGAAAATATTGAAAAAATACCAAAAATTAGACGAAAATTTTAAAATTTTTGATTGAAACACACTTTTAAATAATAAGAGAAACAAGATACTCCTGGTGTACATAATATATTATATATCAGATTGTAGGAAATGGTTCCCCAAAGCACTCTGTAAAATTTTAGCAAAATCGGTCTATAAACAACTGAGATACAGCCAAAACACTAAATTTGATGTATCCCAAATTGCCCAAAGTACGCGTTAGAGAATTTTTGTTGAAAAACTGAAATGCAGAAATAGGAAAAACCATCCTCCTGGAGCACGGACATACATAAATTTTGTATCAGATTTTAGGAAATTACCCCGCCAAGCACATTATAAAATTTTATCAAAAGCGGTCCATAAACAACTACTTGTGATGTACAGCAAATTGCCCAAAGTACGTGTCTAAGAAATTTTGTTGACATTTTGTAAGTATTGTTTCTGCGATATCTCAGGTGTTTATGGACCGATTGTGATGAAATTTGACAGCGTTCTTTGTGGGAGGATTTCCTAAAATCTTATATAAACTCCACAAATCTGATTATGAATACCATTCAAGTTGTACCGATCGACTCTGAATCGGCAGGAGAATCGATTTCGCGACATCCGTCCTTCTGTTTGTCCGTCCGTCCGTCTACCTGTCTGTCCGTCCGTCCGTCTACCTGTCTGTCCTTTTTTCTGTTGTAGTCAAGTTTTTGGAGTTTTTGGAGCTCAGGGTGGGACGATATCCTAAAATTTTGTTTAAAATGCATATGGGTATACCTTCCAGGAGCTCCACAAATCTGATTTTAGCAGACAGACACATTGCATTTATCTTAATTTTATGTCTGACTTTTGAACATTATGATAACATTTGAGTATGTATTATATATCAAATTATAGGTAATCTTCCTAGGAAGTACAAAAATGCAGCTAAGTACATGATATCCGTTCAAAACCTACATATGTATGTATGTATCTCACATATCAACGAAAATTTAAATTGTTTAATTGGAATTAGGAGAAATCCATTCACGTTTGACTATTGCTCCCGTATAACTTCGCCTAAGGCAATCTCTTAGTAGCTAATAAATGACAAATTATAATTATCTAATTAGCTAATTATTTATAATTATCCATCTATTATAATAGATATAGAAATGTCATCATCATTTAGTATAAAGACGTTGTACAATATCGTTATTCAGAGCGATAGCGCCTAAAATAAACTTTCTAGAGGGACAACATTTGACAAAAGTATTTCTGATCTCCTGAAAAGTTCGGCATTGAAAATGGGCGAGCTCGGTTCACATTTATTGTTATCTCCCATATAACCCCGACCGGGAATTACTTTAATGCTGATAAATTAAATCATATTATAATTGCACAAAGAACTAGAGCAAAACATTCCACACATCCATCGGACATATCGAAAGAACAATAGATGCCAAATATTATTGTTGAAGTATTCATCTTAATAAGTTAACTAACTTCAGATTAATAAGTAAATTTTCAATAAATTTTCCGCCAAAACTGATATCCATTCATTTAAAAGCTATATATTTCACGTATGTATCTAAAACTATGAGTGTATACCTTATAATTCTAAGGTTTGTATACATTGACAATCATTGTTAAAGCTTTGACCTAAATCACTTCAGAGTTTTACATAACTAATCATGAACTTTTAATAGTTGGACAATTCGTATGAATTAAAGTACACAACCCTCACTGGGCACTGTGTTTTTGGGTTGCATGCCAGAATACTTAATCTTCATCAAATCGATGTGCTCTTGCAAATCTAAGGGATCTTCATTTTGAAGCATCTTTTCTGCATGGTTTATCTGGTCTATCGAACTTTTTCAAATGTTCGTAAAATAGACACATATCACTTTAGAATCGAAGTGACGCTGCCTTCGACATCAGCCACCTGCCCAACCTAACATTTGGGTCCATAACTATTTTAGATGATGACGCCACCAAAAAGCTTTTCGTTTTCCGACTCTTAATTTTTAAGATTCTTTGCATATAATACTAGTATAACCATATATTGCTAGGAATTACATTTAGTATGAACAAAAGAAAATTAATATACATATGAAGCATTTGTGTGGGGCTCAACTAAGTCAGTAATCAGAAACTATATAATTATCAATATATTCTTACAATTTTGTACTTTACTTTTGGAACACCATTGGTGAAGGGTATCCAAGATTCGGCAAAGCCGAATATACCACTCTTACTTGTTTTATTTTAATTTATTTTTAGTCATTCATTAATTTTATTGTCACGACAATTAAGTTAATTTACATTTTCATGATAAATTTAAATGGAACAAATTTAAATTAAAGCTAAAATATGGTCATAATTAAAGCTAAAATATGGTCATAAAAAAGAAATAAATATTGTGTTAATATCTCTTTAAATAATAAAGAAATTAAATTATCTAAAAAAATATTTAAATTAAAAAAAAAAGTTTAAAAAGGTCCGTTTTTTATATTTTGGGTAAGTTTGGGCAAATGAGAGTAACTTATGAGTAGTTCATACAACAACAAAACTTACCCAAAAGTATGTCAACAAAAAAAAAAACACGAACAGTTTAGTCCACAGTTGATATATGGGCAAATCCTGTGTGACGGACGATTTATTTGTAAGGATTTTGTTGTACTTAAATGAATCCCATTGCCCTTATACACTAGATATCTTTGCACAGATTTCAGAGAATATTCGGCCACAATCGATGGCCTAATATCGAAAGACATTTGTTAATTTACATACTTCTTTTGGAGGAAAAAGATATTCGCTTTTAAAGTGCTGTGACGGACGCTAGAAAAAATGGAAGTGACTTTTTTTCAACACTTGTTTCTGTAATTTTCATCAAATCGGTCATAGTAATAAAAAAATTGTAAATACATTAAAGATAGAGCAAAATCAGAGACTGTTTTTATAAAGTATTTTTAAGTTTCCAGTTTCAATAAAAATCCATAAATGAACTGTTGCGGACGCTACGTTTCGGCCGATACAGTTTTTACTTGAATGTTTTTTATTAGGAAAAAATTCATATTTCGTATTTTCTTAAGAATTCGTTAATCAGTGAAAATTATGGTTTTATTTGTTCTCGAATTTCATGACCTTCCTTTTCGTGTACGCGGTTAAAATGCGATTTTTGGACACAATTTAATATTTCACAAAACGGCTGTATACATATATTTATTTAAAGTTTTTCACTTTTTAGATCTTTTTTTCGTCGAAAAAATGCTGCGGCTAGTTGTTAGAGTGTCCCAAAAATCAAATTTTAAAATCATCAAATTTGCCCCACTGTATATTTTTTTAACACCTGATATCTTAAATTTAATCTGTGGTTATAGACAGTGTCATTGTTTTATGAATAAGACAGACATGTGTTCGTAAATTTTGTACTTAATAAATATAATTTTGTAAAAAATATATACTGTGACGGACGCTACACACTTTCCTATGCATATTATTCTGTAAAATGCTATATCATCTATATATTTTTAGCCTTAGGTAAAGCATACTATCGGGTGTTTTTTATTGAGGTATAGAACTTTAAGTTGGCATCACTTTTTTAACTGGCGGCCATTTTGTCAGCTGTCAAGTGATTAATATTTAGTTTGGTTTGCCATTTCATCATGAACAGGTTGACAAAAGAACAACGCTTGCAAATCGTGCAAATTTATTTCGAAAATAATGGTTCAGTTCGCGAAGTTTACCGCAAGCTCCGTCCATTTTATGGTCGACAAAATCGTCCATCAGAGCAATTAATTCGGTTAACCATGGATCGTTTTCGCACTACGTTTACTCTATGTGATAATACGCATCCGCAGCGACGTCGAACAGTGCGCACCGAAGAAACAATTGTCGCTGTAGAGCAAAGTGTTGAAGAGGACCCGAATGAATCGATTCGCCACCGTGCACAGCAATTGGAGCTTTGTCCATCAACTTTATGGAAGATTTTGCGCAAAGATCTTGGCTTGCGACCTGACAAGATCCAGCTTGTGCAATAATTAAAGCCGCGAGACCATGCAATGCGTCGTGATTTTGGTGTATGGGCCGAATATGAGATTGATCTCGATGCTGATTTTCATCGCAAAATTTTGTTCAGTGATGAGGCTCATTTTTGGTTGAATGGCTACGTCAACAAGCAAAATTGCCGCATTTGGAGTGAAGGGAATCCACATGAGACCCTTGAGACGCCATTACATCCACAAAAACTGACTGTTTGGTGTGCTCTATGGGCTGGTAGAGTCATTGGGCCATACTTCTTCCGAAATAATGCTGGAGAGTCAGTTACCATAAATGGAGACCGGTATAGAGCCATGATAACCGACTATTTTGTTCCCCAATTGGATGGCATGAATGTGGATGAGTTGTGGTTCCAACAAGACGGCGCTACATGCCACACAGCGCACGTCACAATTGATTTATTGAAGGAAACATTCGATGAGCGCATAATTTCACGGAATGGACCTGTCAATTGGCCACCAAGATCGTGCGATTTGACACCACTGGATTATTTTCTTTGGGGATATGTGAAGTCGCTCGTCTACGCCAACAAACCAGAAACGTTAGGGGACTTGGAAGCCAACATTCGTGGCGTTATTGCCAACATACGGCCCCATATGCTCGAAAAAGTAGTTGAAAATTGGACCTGTAGAATTGGCTTTATTCGAGCCAGCCGCGGCGGCCACATGCCCGAAATCATATTTAAACATTAATGGCATAAAATTATCCTTCCAATAAAGCCAAATTGATGGACATTAAAACGTATTTCTTGTGTTTTATTTCAATTCGAAGTTCTATACCTCTAAAAAAAACACCAATTACTTGTCTTTATACAGGAAAATTAACACCTTTGACCTTAGTGATGAAGGGTATCGTATGGTCGGGCTTGACCTACTATAGCACTTTCTTACTTGTTATATAGGAACATTATGTTAACTGCGTTTTAATAAAATGTACCGAATTCAATTGGTACCAAAGAAGTACCAAAAATATGCATATAGGGGATAAAAAGGGTAAAAAATTAGTAATGTTATACCTTTTAAACAAATGAATGTTTATCTGTATGTATGTTCTTTATAGAATAGTTAACTGTGAATTGGATCATGTTATGCTCTTTAGCGAAGATGTTGGGGATAAGCCGGCGAAGGTTCTTAGGTTGATAAGACTAATTTCCAACAGATGGCGCAACTGAAAATTACTAAAAATTAATTAAATTGTAAACTGTACATTTGTTCATGCTATGATCTTTAGCAAAGTTGTAGCGCATGAGCCGGCAAAGGCTTTTTAATTGGTATGAATAATTTCCGACAGGTGGCGCTACTGAAACTTACTCAAAGTCAATTTAATCGTAAGCTGTACATTTAATCATGCTATAATCTTCAGCAAAGTTGTTGTGGATAATCCGACGAATGTTTATGAATTGGAATGAGCAAAGGCCGACAGGTGGCGCCACAGAAAATTACTAAACTGTGCATTTGATCATGTTATAATCATAAGCAAAGTTATTACATATAAGCGGACGAAGGTTTCTTAGTTAGTATGGACAACTTCAGGTGGCGCCACTGAAAACTACTCAAAATTAATTAAATCGTAAACTGTGCATTTAATCAGACTATAATCTTTAGCAAAGTTGTTGCCCATGAGTCGACGGAGATTTCTGTTGGTATGACCAATTTCCAAAATTATTAAAATGAGTTGAACTGTAATTCAAAATTAACTGAATATTTGTATAATGTTTAGAGGAAAGACATTTTTTTTAGTACTTTATAAAATAAAATATATAAAAACTTTAAAATTTGCCTCAAAATGCTTATCATAAAGCTCCGAGCAAGGCTCGGTCAACCAGGTACTTAATGTAAAACCATAACCGGTTACACATTATGGCTTTGATTTATTTAAATACAATTTTATTTATTTTTTTTTTTTTTTTTTGTTTAGTTGACTTTTATGAAAATATTTTGTTACCTAAACTAGCCTTAAGGAAAAGGGTCTCTCTGTACTTCTGAGTAAAAGGGGAAATGAAATTAGTCTTTCAATTTAGTAAAGACTCAAACCAAAATAGAGTAAGTAAACACAATTGAGTGAGTTTTGGGTAACTTTGGACTGGCTTGGGTAGTTTTTTTTTTTTAACTCACGGAATACGGAACTAATTTTTTCCTATTTAAAAGTTCACAAAAATATCTATAGTTTTGAAAATTTGTTCAATTACCTTTTGCATATACAAACTCTACTAACTCAGGGTCCCCCTGTAGTTCTGAGCAAAAGGGGAAATGAAATTAGTCTTTCAATTTAGTAAAGACTCAAACCAAAATAGAATAAGTGAACACAATTTGGGTGAGTTTTGGGTAACATCGGACTGGCTTGGGTAGTTTTGTTAACTCACGGAATACGGAACTAATTTTTTCCTATTTAAAAGTTCAAAAAAATATCTATACTTTTGAAAATTTGTTCAACTACCTTTTGCACATACAAACTCTACTAACTCTTGTCTAAAATGTGTGTCAAAAATTGTTTAAATCTAAACTTTTGTCCACAAAATATTCACAAAAGTTTCTAAAAATACATACGTATATACATACATATTTTCAAAACTGTACTCAAAATTTTCCAAATGCTTAACTTCCACTTGAAAACTGTCCATGTGTTAAATAAATATCATGATTATTTTTATCGAATTACATTTCAGTTATAGCAAATACAATTGATTGTTCTGTGCTTGCACATTCTATTTCCAGCTAAACTTAATGTTCGTGTTAGAATGTGCAATGAATATCCTTTTTTTTGTTATTTTATTTCTAGACATGTCCTTGCACTTCCATTTTTGACATATTCAACGAGACATTTGATCAAATATTTAACAATGATAACTATCTGGAGAATGTAATTCAACAATTGATTTTATAAGGACATTGAGAAGATTAAAAATGGGGAAATAATGTTATTTGGGAGGTATTATTTTTTACAAAACGAGCAATAATTGTATATATATACATATATATATATATATATATATATATATATATATATATATATATATATATATATATATATATATATATATAGAATGGCTATCTCGAAAACGGCTCTAACGATTTTGATAACATTTGGACAGTGGGTATCTTTTTTTAAGTATAGGTCGAAGAAGAAGGGACTTTTGGAACTTTTACCTCTAAGAGGGTAAAAACGGGTAAAAAGGGGAAAAAATCGAAAACGCTATGTCTCCTAAAGTAATAGGTATAGAAACAAAATTAAAATTACGTTTTAAACAGCTTTGAAAATAAGCGGACAGGTGTTTGGTACTTTTTTGAAACTATGTCCGATAGGGGGGAAAAAAGGGTGAAAATAGTTTTTTTGGCACCTTTTTAACCCACTCTTATATTTTAAACTAAAGAATATAGAAAGAAACTTGGTACTGCAATCAATAGATGTAAAAAAAAACATGAAACACGTATTTGGTACTTTTTTGATTTTGGAGCCAAAATGGGTAAAAAAGGGATAAAATGATAACTTAACATCTCCAAAGTAATATGAATAGGAACATTATACATTATGTTAAATGCGTTTTAAAAAAATGTACCGAATTCAATTGGCACCAAAAAAGTACCAAATATACACATGGAACTTTTAGAAATTAGGGAATAAAAAGGGGGAAAAATTAGTATTATTTTAAACAAATGAATGTTTGTCTGTATGTATGTTCTTTATAGGATAGTAAACTGTGAATTTGATTGTGTTATGCTCTTTAGCGAAGATGTTGCGGATAAGCCGGCGAAGGTTTTAAAGTTGATAAGACTAATTTCCGACAGATGGCGCCACTGAAAATTACTAAAAATTACTAAAAAAAAAATTACTAAAAAATCGTAAACTGTACATTTGATCATGCTATGATCTTTAGCAAAGTTGTAGCGCATGAGCCGACGAAGGTTTCTTAGTTGGTATGAAGAAATTTCGACAGGTGGCGCTACTGAAATTTACTCAAAGTCAATTTAATCGTATGATGTACATTTAATCATGCTATAATCTTCAGCAAAGTTGTTACGGAGAAGCCGAAGAAGGTTTATAATTTGGAATAAGCAAAGTCCGACAGGTGGCGCCACAGAAAACTACTCAAAATGAATTAAATCGTAAACTGTGCATTTGATCAGACTATAATCTTTAGCAAAGTTGTTGCGCATGAGTCGACAGAGATTTCTGTTGATATGAATAATTTCCAAAATTATTCAAAATGAGTTAAACTGTAAACTATGCAAACTATATGTTGGTCGGACAAAATAAATCAAATAATTCAAAATTAACTGAATATTTCTACAATGTCTTTCCTCTGAATTTATTTTAGCACTTTATAATATAAAATATATAAAAACTTTAAAATTTTCCTCAAAATGCTTATCATAAAGCTCCGAGCAAGGCTCGGTCTACCAGGTACTTATTTTTTACACTAGCAAAATTTTCAGAGTAACTAAATCTATATATCTAAGAGGGCGTGACCCCTCCCATATAACTAATATATTAAAAATGACAAATATAGATGACCGACCGGACCGATTTTTCAGAAATTTTGATAGTATTTTAAGGTGTGACTGGTGGTTAAAATAGGATAGGTTTTTTTGGAATAATAAAGAAAAAATTTATAATGCCCACTTCTACGCCCTCTTTTTTTGATTTATCTAAAATCGGAAAACGGCTGCACGGATATTGGAAATAAGATTAATCTTTGATAGATTTGAAGATTTTTCATGATTATTTGATGGTTGTTTGACGATTGTTTGATAGTTGATTGATGATTGATTGATTGATTGTTGACTGCTTGAAGATTTATAGTAATTGTTTGATAATTGTTTCATGATTAACTGGCGATTTTATTACGGTAGTTTGATGATTTTTTGTCGATTGTTTGATAGTTGATTGATGATTGGCTGACGACTGTTCAATGATTTTTTATGATTGTTCGATAATTGTTTCACGATTAACTGACGATTGCTTGACGGTTATTTGATTACTATTTTATGATTGTTTGATAATCTTTAAATATAAAAAAAAAATATTCGCGTCTGTATTGTATGTTGTTTGACATTTATGGGCCCATTGCAAGCACACATTAATGTGGAGTACTGCCAATCTCTAAAGTCAATTAAATACATATGCAAATACATTAATAAAGAATTCAGGTAAAAAATTAATAAAAAAATATTTCAATAATTGTTAATTTTTAAAGAAATGGTTAACACAGCAATAAGTAAACACCTTTTACTATCAACCCGGGCAACGCCGGGTACAAGCAGCTAGTAAATAGTTATAAGTGTTTAATGTTTTTAAGCAGGACTATGTCCACTTCACAGGACTGGGTTATTTATAAGTCTAACCTTAATCAATGGAACTGATCTGAAAAATCTCAGAAAAAGTCCTGTGGTGAATTCTTCAGTAATGAAGGGCTTAAGTGTCGTCTCAAGGTGTTATTTCAAGAAACACCAAAAATATTGAACTATATCCAAATATTGAAATAAAACATTTGGGAAAAGTCCAGCACCAAATCAATCTTTTGCTCATACAAGGGAAATTGCAACTAAATCGAGAACTTCTTAGGCTATAAGAGCTTTAAACTCGTACCGAAAGTGATCTAACCGAGTCCATGATGATTAAATATCTTGTGATGACTTGGCAGTCTTAGATGACTCAGTAGTTCAAGATGACTCAGAACTTTTACATGGCTCAGGAGTATGAGATGACTAAGCAGTTTAAGATGAGTCAGCAGAATAAGATGACTAAGCTGTTAGGGATGATTCAGTAGTTTTAGATGACTCATTAGTTCGAGATGACTTAACATTTCGATATGACTCCTCAGTTTGAGATGACTCAGCAGTTAGAAATGTCTTAGCAGTTCGAGATGAATTAGCAGTTTGAGATGACTCTGCAATTCGAGATGACTCATTATTTTGATATGACTCCGCAATTTGAGATGACTCAGCAGTATAAGATGACTCAGCAATATAAGATGACTCAACAACATGAGGTGGCTTGGCAGTGACGTTCTTTATATTACTATAGGCTTCAAGTGCTTCTATTCTCAAAAGTTTGCTTATGTGTCAATCACGCCTTTTGACAAAATCTTAAAGAAATTGTTGAAGCACAGATGCGATCATCGGAAAAACTCGATTTGGTTGGATTTGTAAAGGAATTGGTGTTGGTCTCACCACAAACCTGAATTTCTTAAAAAAGAAAAGGCCAAAACCGATCTCGAAACAACGATCAAATTGCCTCATTCGATATCGATCGAAAATTCTGACTTTTAAGCAAATATTGTGTAACATACCTTAGGGATTTTTAAAAAATACTTTTTCAAAAAGTTCAACAAAATTTTATATCTAAACATTTTCGTTTGCTTGTCAAAACTTTTAATTTAAATATGACTTATTTTGATAAATAGTTTTCGAATATGTTAAAATCTTTAGGATCGAACTAAATTGGCGAAAGTTCTACGCACCCAAAGTTTTTACATACCCGAGGTGGGCAACTTTGCTCCACTGTAGAGCCCACAGTGCTACAGACAACTCCTCTTTTACTGATGTTTTCAATTATTTCTAAAGTTATCAACTAATAACAACATATTTTTAAAATTTGAAAAATTTTACATAAGAAAGATGGGCGTGTCTATATGTCAATTTTTTCGGGTTTTTGCCATGATCTTGTATGGTATCATGACCATAAGCCTTTTATTTTCAAAGCTATCAATTGATAAAAAATCTTTAAAAGTTGTATATTTTTTTCAAAAAAAAAAAAAATGGGCGTGATCGTGGGCTGAATTTTTTTTTCAAAATTTTGTAAGGATCATGTATGGAGCAGTTTACATACAAAAAAATCACCCTGGTAAAGCATATATTTTCGAAGTTATCAGCTGATAAAAAACCTTTAAAAATTGTATATTTTTTACATAAAAAAATGGTTTTTGTAAGGATCTTTTATGGGGGCCAAGTAGTTTAAGTTCAAGGAATTACATTGTTTTCCGATAGCTTCGGAACTGATAGAAAAATCCTTTAAAAATTTGTTTTTTTTTGAAATGTGGGCGTGTCTGTATGCTGATATTTCCAGGTTTTTTCCCTGATCTTAAGTGGAAATCTGGTAGTCTTTGTGCAATAAACTATTAGCATATGCCTTTTGTATCCGAAGTTATCAATTGATGAAAATAACACTTTTAAAATTTAATATGTTTTGCATAAAAAAATAGGCGAGTCCGTTGGCGGGGTTTTCCAAGTTTCTGTTATAGGGGCCAAGTAAATAAATTACCTTCAAAGAAATGTGTGGACTTTATTAAGGACAGAAAGGGTAACACTTTTTAACGGTTATCAGGTCGTCAACGGTTTAAAATAATAAGAACTTCTAAATGTATTTGATTATTTATTAAATCCTATGGTAGAAATTATTGCTCAACATTTTCTATCACGATTTAGAATATTTTTTGAAGGCAACAGTTTAATTTAAAATGATAAATGATTGACTTAAAAAGTCATTTATTTAAACTTTTTTTTGTATATTTTCTTAATAAAAATATAATACTATTCCCTGTTTACCATTCATTATCTCTATTTGGATAATAATTAAGTTAATTAACAATTTTGTGATTAATTTAAATGACACATTTGATTATTGCTTAAATAGGATTATTTAAATAAAAAACTCATTCCACTATTAAAGGCAAAACAATATTATTTAAACATTTTTAATTTTTTAATTGTAAGATTTTCTATAGAAATTTTTTTACATATTTGAAAAATTTTTCATAGAAAATTTTTCATAACACTGAAAATTTTCTATTGAGAATTTAATGTGCAGTTTTTCCGGCCTATGTTTAGGGGCATTTTTTTTCTTTAAAATACTTATTTACTTTTACTTATTTTTTTCCATAAAATCTCATAAAATCTCTTCAATTAAAGCATTTTATGATAACAATTATTTTAAGCTTAAATGCCAATTACACAAGGTATTGGGATTTTATTTAGAAATGAGGAAATTTCACAAAAAAAAAAAATAATGTGTGAAAATACTAAAAAAGTAAAACTAAATTAAAATTTCAATAGAAAAATTATAGGAATTTATTCTACCTATTAAACCTTAAATATTATGACTATAAGAGGATTTTGTTGTCTTTCGTTTAAATTTCAAATGATCAAAATCCTTGCAAAACTTTTGGAGTTATTACGATTTTTCCAAAGCAATCGACGAAATAATATCAATCATACGTCCTGCTGTTTAAATGTTCACAATATATAACTGCATTACTCATACGCTGGGGTATTAAACGAATTTAAGCTCGATAGCTTTAATTTTATTTGCATTTGTTTTATTTTTGTTTTTAAAAATTCATTGGAAAAATAGTTTTTTTAATTTATTGTTGTTAATATTTTGTTAACTATTTCATTACATTTGGCCACCAACTCGTGCTGTTACTCAATACAGCCCTTGTTTACTCATAAGTTGGTCATTGAGCCAAAATTCTTTGGGGACCTATAAAAAATAAATGTATCTTGTTTTATAAATAAATTTATTGTAGTAACGAAAAAAAAGTGAATAAAAATAGGTACATCAATTTTTTGTAGTTTGTAAGTGTTTCAAGTTTTCAGACATGACCAAAAAAGTACATACAAATGTCAGTCTGCATAGCTATCTCGAACTGCTGAGTTTATCTCGAACTGCAGAGTCATTTAGAACTGCTGAATCGTACATCAATGCAGAGTCATATAAAACTGCGGAGTCATCTCAATCTGAGAAGTAGTTTTGAAATGCTGAGTCATCTATAACAGCTGGGTCATATAGAATCTGAGGAGTAATCTAGAACTGCTGAGTCATCTAGAACTTTTCAGTCATATTGAACTGCGGAGTCATGAGTCTTTTTAAACTGCTGAGTCATCTAGATATAATGAGTCATCTCGAACTGTTGAGTTTATCTCGAACTGCAGAGTCAACTGCTGAATTATCCAGCACTCGATCTGAGGAGTAATTTAGAACTGCTGAGTCATCTATAACAGCTGGTTCATCTAGAACTGCTAACTCATCTTGAATTGCTTCTTCTCGTGGAACTGCTTATTCATTTATTACTGCTTAGTCATCTTAAACTACATAGCCACCTAGAACTGCTAAGACATCTCGAACTATTTAGGCATCTAGAACTGCTCAGTTACCTATAAATGCTGAGTCATCTTAAACTGATAAGTAATCTCGTTGAGTGATCTTCTGCATTTTAAAGTTAATATTGTATTAATTCAGAAACTTAGTGGAAGCCAATCTGCTAGTTCCCTAATGATTAGAGTTTTGGGCACCCCGAATCCTATCTGATTATTTTATCGAGACCCGGTTTCTGAATTACTTCTAGTGGTGCTCGAACCCGGGCTCAATATGACATGTTATGCTTAATAGGTGACGTGCTTACCAAATAAGCAACAGCACCCATAGCTTTCGCAGAGGTAGACCTTTTATGCTATTTATGCCCTATTATAGCAAATGGGCCATCAATAGCAAATGCGCCCGCGGGCTATATTTTGGAGAAGACTATTTTAAACTTCTAAAGTATTAAACTTTCCTTCACTAGGCTTTGGAATAACAAAACTATACAATATTTAAATTTCATTTATCTGCAGGCCAAAACTAAGCTTTAGCATTCACATTTAATTACTACTTTTCCCTTCCTTCTGTTCCACTGTTCCTTATTCATGCATTAAAATGTGTATGTGTGAGTCATGTTTAAATTTCATTTCCCTTGGCCACTTTTTGTGATGGTTTAATTAAGTTTGACTATGAGCTCATGTTTTCTGTCCAATATTTATAAGGATTAATAAAAACACCGACGCAATTTATTGATAGCTGGTAACTAAAACCCATCAGCCAAATATTTGCACCCTACACAAACAGAGGTAGATATTTTACTATAAATTGGTGTATGATTTATGTATATGGTGATGATGTGTGTAATGCATATATAATATAATGTTCTTGTAGTCAAAGCAAAGGTTGCAATTTTAATGATAGGTCTGATGATAATCAATGGACGAAGACTAACTTTTAAATGAAGAAGGTTATCAACTTGGAATCACCAAAATTTTTGTATAAAATATCAAAATTTTTCATACAAACTTGATTTTTTTGATTGAAAACTTTAAGCCTCTGTAACTTCTATAAACAGTGTTTAGATGGAAAAAGAACATTAATTTGGAATCAAAAAAAAATTTCAAAAAAAAAATCAAAATTTTTCATACAAACTTGATGTTTTTGGATTGAAAACTTTAAACCTCTATGACTTTTTTAAAAAGCATTGAAATGAAAACATGTAGTCAATTTGGAATCACCAAAATTTTTCATATAAAATCAAAATTTTCCATAGAAACTTCTAATGATAAGTTAAAAGTATTTGTTTAGTAAGAACATTTATATATGAATTGATCGAATTAACTCACGAGGTATCTCCAATAGGTCCTAATTGCCGAAATTTACACTTGGTCCACTCATACACTCAAAAATAAAGAAAGATAGTATGTATGTCTTGGGTTAATATAAAGATAAATATTTTATTTAAACAAACGACTAAAGGTTAAGGGTCTTAGATTGCATGATGGCCATAGATGATTAGGGTATCATATAGTCGACCTTAACCATCCATAATATATTCTTACTTGCCTGTTATGATATTTATTATCTGTCAACCTGCGAGTGGGTTCTTTTATTGCATTTTTGTGGGCTTCAAAAAAAGTAATAAATTTTATGATGTTGGGGGAAAAAATAGTCAAAATGAAATTGTTTAAAAATTAAATGGATGAAATAAGTTTTAACAAAAGTCTTAAAGAACATAAATAAAGATGACCATCCATCTATTTTAAAGCTTAACAAATAAAGTTTAGTCAACATTTTTTTTTAAAACTGACGTCAAATTACGGCATTCGATATCGATCGAAATCTTAGATATTTTCAAAACATTTGTATAGCATACTTTAAGGATAATCAAAATAATTTAAAAGATGCACAGTTAACTATATTTTTTTTAAAGTTATTTGCCAAAGATGAACAATAGTAAAAGAGTTTTAATTGAACAATATATATTTTTAAAAACTAATCAAAATGGATACCAAATTTCAATAAACTTTTTGAATCAAAGTAACTTTGAACATCCCTAAAGTATACTTCACAATATTCGCTTAAAAGTCTGAGTTTTCGATCGATATCGAATGCGGTAGTTTGGCCCCTGGTTATAAACCGCCTCATTTGATATCTATTCAAGTTTCAGATATTTCAGCAACATTTGTGTAGCATACTTCTAGGGTAATTTAAATAATATGTAAACAATAAGATTCAATACATTGTAACTTATTTGCTAAAATTTCCCTAATAGTAAAATAATATTATTTAAACTAAATGTTTTGACAAACAAACGGTTTTGTTTTGATATCACATTTTGGTAATCTTGTTGCAAAATAAATTATTTACAAAATCCTTAAGGTATGTTACACAATATTA
>OW121743.1:17356383-17386383 GCA_933228675.1 Stomorhina lunata
ATTTTAGTATTGTTTTGCTAACATTATTCCAAAATTTAACACATTTGTTCTTTACCTTTGCTTGTTTTTTTTTTAGAAAAAAAAAATAAAAGATAAATGAAAAAGTAAAGAACATCAAACAAACAACATGCAACAACACTAACAAATTTGTTCAAATATTAAAGTTACATACAAGAATACGTTGCACATACAACTTCGTCCTTGCCTTTGCCTTAAATACTCCAAGCATTTGTTTTTGTTTTCGTTTAAAAATTCAGTAGAGTTTTAAAATTATGAGTTTTTTAGTCCCAAATTTACCTTAACATTAAATATGTTGTGGTAGGACAAGTTTCTAATATAAACTAGGAAAAACAGGAAAAAGCCCAAACTCACACGAAAGTTTAGCTCATACAACCCAGCTAGCATTTTTAGAAAATTTTAATCAAATATGAGTCTTTTTGACTTCACTGAACGATTAAAATGATCATTTACCATATCACTTATGAGTCAAAAATGATCTTTTTCTGTGAGAAAATGGAAAATGGTACCCTTCATGCGACTCTTCAAAAAAAAAACTTTAATGAGTCGTTTTTCTGATTAGAATATGACTGCACACATTCTGCTTGATTTGTTAAAAAAAAACAGAATAAAGCTTTTTTTAATACTCAACACAGTATATCTATTTTTAGAACAGTCAAGTTGCGTTAATAACTACAGAAATTGAATCGAACCTAGGCAGTCGTATTAGGAGATTTTTGCTTTTGCTTTTGTAACCTAGCCGTTTTCGAAGCGTTTTAAGGAGTCTTATTTGAATCTTTTATAGATCACCGAGCTGATTAATCAGTTTTTGATCATCTATACTAATCCCAAAAGACTCATTTTGCTGATATTAACGTCACAATCGGGAGAAAGTGGTACCCTTTATTTTTCTTCGACGGCCGCGACCTGGGATCAAACTCAGGCTAAAAATGATATCTTTATTTAGTAGTCGGCGTACTAACCCACTTAGCTACAGCGCTCACTATCTATGTGCGATTAAAGTATTTCAAAAACAAGTAAGAGTGTTATATTCGGCTGTGCCGAATCTTATATACCCACCATCAAGTTGTATTAAATTTAGGAACATATCTTATATATCTGCGAGGGTGCAGCAAATTCAAAACGTGGACCAAATTGGAAAAAGTTGTTACGCAAGTTGGTATTGTTAATAAAATATTTGGAATAACTTCGGTTGCAGTGGCTTTATAGTTCAACATTCAAAAGTGTGTAAGTGGTTTCCCTATTATTTATTTACTTTGAAAAAAATTCGTTATCGTAACCGGGTATATTTTTACATTAATAAGTTGTTAAATACTTTTCGCTTAGCTTAATATTAAGTTAGGATAAAGAAGTTGATAGTAATACAACAGATCCATATATTTTGTTAGGAGTTCCTAATGCATCTACCATATACATAACCTTAATATGCTGATTGTACCTCCAAATCTTTTTGATTGTAGATATAATAAAGGGGATGTAATATATATATATATATATAAGAATTGTAGCCAAAAGTTGACCGATTGTAACAAAATTTCACACACTGGCTGGTATTTATATAAAGCTTATTTTTGCAATTTGGTGGCAATAGCTGTCATAGTTTCTAATTTAATAGCTTTTAACTGGTCCTTGGTAAATATTTTTTGGTTTCCGGGAGTGTTTTTTACATGAAAGCAATAGTCAAATATGAACCGATTCCTATAAAATTTGATATACTGACCAATAGTTGCATAAAACTTCTTCATTTTAAATTTAGTCGTAATAGCTATTACAATTGTATTCAATTTATCAGCATTCATGTGTTTCCTGGGCGGGGTTATATGGGAGCTCTAACTAAATGTGAACCGATTTCGCCCATTTTCAGAACACAACTTTTGTTACATATCAAAAATACTTTTGTAAAATTTTGTCTTCTTAGCTTTTGTAGTTAAGGAGCTGTCGCGCTTTTATCTGACGGACAGACTGACATAAACCCCCTTTTCTTTTTGTATTTTTGTGTTTCCGTAAGTTTTTTATATGGGAGCTATGGTCAAATGGTGACCGATTGTGACAAAATTTTGCACACTTTTAGCATAAGACTTCCTCATGCTAAAGTTAGTGGCCAAAGCTATTATAGTTTATCATTTATTGGCATTTTAGCGTATTTTAGGTGGAATTTAGACTGTTTTCGTAAGATTTTTGTATGGGAGCTATGGTCAAATGTTAACCGATTTCGATGAAATTTTATTTGCTGCCTATCACTTATGTAAAACTTCTTTTCACCAAATTTTATCATCATAGCTGTTATAATTTGTCATTTATTAGCAAATAAGCAATAAGCCTAGACGAGGATATAGGGAGCTATGGTCAAATGTGAGCCGATTTCAATAACAAAATTTTCTCATAGATGAAGAATTTTTCTGACAGGCTGACAGACAGACAGACAGACTGACAGACAGACAGACAGACATACATACATACATACATACATACATACATACATACATACATACATACATACATACATACATACATACATACATACATACATACATACATACATACATACATACATACATACATACATACATACATACATACATACATACATACATACATACATACATACATACATACATACATACATACATACATACATACATACATACATACATACATACATACATACATACATACATACATACATACATACATACATACATACATACATACATACATACATACATACATACATACATACATACATACATACATACATACATACATACATACATACATACATACATACATACATACATACATACATACATACATACATACATACATACATACATACATACATACATACATACATACATACATACATACATACATACATACATACATACATACATACATACATACATACATACATACATACATACATACATACATACATACATACATACATACATACATACATACATACATACATACATACATACATACATACATACATACATACATACATACATACATACATACATACATACATACATACATACTGTTTTGACGGGTTATAGGGTGACTGGTAGTTTGGGTAAATAAAAACCTATTTTTTCTTCAACGTTATAATAATTTATTTATTAGTGCAATAATATGTGCAATATTTAGGATTAGGATTTTAGGGTATAGTTTTCACAATATTTTCTTTAGTTTTAATTTAGGTTTAAGTATTTATTTAAAAAACTTATTTATTTATTTATTTCTTTATTTATTTCACCGATGGTGATTCGGGCTTTCACTCGAGTTATTGGGTTTTCGGGTTGATGATGATTGAGAAGTGTTGTTTGCTTTTTGGCTCCACTTGCTTTTACCTTTCTTCCTAATTGAAGTTGGCTGCAGTTTATTTGCATGTCAAAATAATAGTCAGTGATGATATTAGGGTAGGTTCACCGCGTGAACATTCTCCCCGCCATGAAAGTTCTGCAATTAAAATAAAGGACTTTAATGTTGGCCCTAAATCAAGGAATAGCACGTGGGTATAAAGAAAATGCTTAAGTAAGATACTTAGGTTTTTTAAAGGTTTTATTCGAATAGAATCCTTAGCGATCAAGTCGGAGGTAGGGATTAACTATCTGCAAAACAAACCTTTTTCTGAAAAAGTGTGTTTGAGTAGGGTTCCATTTTCTATACAAAAATAAAAATTTATTAAGTAGTATATGAGTGATTTAAAGTATATTAGGGTTAATTATGAGTAGAGGGTTAGTGTAGATCGGATTAGTGGAAAAAGTAGATATAGGGTTAGTATCATATTACGATACGACTAGTAGTGTTAAACTAACTAGAGGGTAAAACGATGACATTCACTATAGGGTAAGTTGAACATCCGTTTGATGTCTGTAACTCGACATCTCTGACTCGTCCGTCAGAACCAGGAACAGTTTTAGTCACACGACCTAGTGACCATTCGGTGGGTTGTACGTTGTCCTGGATTATGACAACAATATCATCTACTTTAATACCTTCGGGTTCTGGGTACTTCCACTTATGTTTCCTGTGTAACTCTTTATGATAATCATTTTTGCACCTAGGGTTGTGGTGTTGATTACCATTGCGTAAGTTTTTCTTCTGAGTTACTGCGCTGAAGTATGAAACTGTTTGGGTACTATGCGACTTTTCAACCGGTCCAGTCAAGATCCACCCAAATTGCGTATCTTGAGCAATAAGTGTGTTAAGAATATTCTTAACACCTGATTTTAAAATTTGAGGGTAGAAATCACTTCCTATAAGGAAGTCGATAGGCCTGCTTTCGTAAAAGCAAGGATCTGCTAACTCTACATCTTTACAGAACTTAATAATGCTTGGATTTATGCTTTAGGTGGGTAAAGTTCGAGTTAGAGATTTAACCACTATCGCTCGGATTTCCAAAGAGTAAGTTTTAAGGGTATTAGACCGGAGAAGTGCTTTGCATAGTTGGTTTGAACGAGCCGTTAGAACTCCATTCAAACCTGATATTTCAGCATTGATAGGTAGTGTGGGTAAATTCAGTTTTCTTCTGAACTGATCTGAAATAAATGTGAAATCTGAGGCCGGGTCAATCAACGCTCGGGCAGGGTATAAAGAACCATTGACTTCGACATTAAATACAGCTGTTCCCAACAATGACTGTCTGTCATCTAAATTAGAGTCCTTAGGGTAAGTTGTAGTGGAGAACGATTGAGCTGTATTGTGTGATGTTGTAGGAAAATCATCCATAGTGTTAGTGTGTGTAATTGTCGAAGAGGGTTTGTGAAGCAGCGTATGATGTCTACCTTCACAGTATCTGCACGAGTAAGAACTCGTACAATCTTTTACGCCATGAGAAATCGCCAGGCAGTTATAGCAACAGCCATTATTTTGAACAAAATTGATTCTTTCCTTTACTCCGTACGACATAAAGGAGGGACAATCTTTAAGGGTATGATTGCCATCACATAATCTGCATACTGATCCATTTGGCTTGTCTTGCGTTTGTGTGTAGTATGAATTGTGTTGTCCGTGTGTAGGCATTCTCTTGGCTAGGGTAAAATTTTGGTTCTGTTCAGATTTCATATTTCCAGTGTACGGGTAAGGACTCTTGATATCATTTACTGATTCAAGACCTTTGTACTTATGGGTTAAAAATTCATCCATTTGAGTCCATGAGGGTGTTATGGAACTATTTGTTAGGGTTCTCTCAAAATCTTCAAGTGTTGTTGCGGGTAATTTGGATGAACAGAGATATACGATAATTGGATCCCAGTTATCGGTATCTATCTCTAGGGTATTTAAATGTGTAATGCAACTATTGATAGTGCGTTGTAATTTTCGAATAGCTGTTGGGCACTGAACACGAACTTCGGGTAAATTGAATAACAATTTCAATTGTGCATTAATTTGCATTCGTGTGTTCTCATATTGAAAACTAAGTTGAGTCCATGCCATTTCAAAGCCATCGTTTGTTAAGGGTACATTTTCAACTATTTCGTTGGCCTCCCCCCGCGTTTTTTGTTTTAAGTAAAACAATTTTTCTACTCCTGTAAGGCGTGGGTTATTGCCATAAATGGCTTGGAACAAATCTCTAAAAGAAGTCCAATCTTTATAATCGCCATAAAAATCTTGCATATCACAGGGTGGTACGGAAAATGTTGAATTGTTTGGGTGGGTAGAGGGTGTAGGTGTAGGGGGGGATTTTTTACTGGATTCGAGTAGGGTAGCTTCTTCCAGAGCTTCATCTATGGAGATGATTCGCAATCTGTAATAAGTTTTAGCTTTTATGTATCCACGGGTTAACTCATCTAAATTTATGGTAGCTGCTAATTCTGGGTTATCTAAATCATCAGATTCTCGAATCCATTCATATCGGGTTGCAATTTTACTCCAAATCTCTTCCAGTTCACGCTTCTGATATCTTAGTGCAGATAGGGTAGGTGACTCATCAATTGACTTTTTGTATTCTTGTTCAAAAGAAGATAAGTCCAATTGAATGTAACGTGTGAAGCTGGCGGCCATTGATTTTAATGAGGGCATTTTGTAAAATTTTAATAAGAAATTAGGGTAAATGGGTGAAATATAATGAAATAGTTGATAAAATATAGGGTATTGGGTAATATATAGGGTAGTGTATACGATAAAATGCTTTAAATAAAGCAATTTTATAAAATTTTTGAACAAAAGAAAAACATTTATTGTAATTCTGGTGGGTGTGTGGGTGGGTGGTTGTGCCAAAGAAAACCGGGTTTTTCTATTAATAGCTCAAAAATGTTCAAAATTTTTAAAATTCGAAATAAAATATATACAAATTATTTTTTAGTGTAAATGAGTTACTCACCGACTCTGCTAGGGTGTAGGGTACTACCTTTCTGATATGTGAGTGTGGGTATGTGTATTTTTTACACGTCGATTCCTCTTTGATTTGATCTTCCCGCTAAGAATCAACTTGAAATTGTTGTTGCGCAAAAGAGTCAGTAACTTGTTTGTTGAGTAGAGTAAAGGAATTTTATTTGTATTTAAGAAAAGGAAAAGAACAGTGTGTAATTTTTCTTGTAAATTTAGTTTATTATAATATAAGAAAATAATTGTTGATGGGTAAGGGTATTTGGTAAAAATTTATTAAAATTCAGTATTTTAATCGTGCACAAATTTTCTTTTCCACTGTTTGTTTGCAAAATTTTTATTTTGTTATTATTTTTTTACGTTTAGCTCTCATGAAATTTTGGATTTTAAAGAAATTCTTTAAGGTTGGGTTTTATGTTCTAATTATGTTTTATTTTTTAGAACACTTCACAGATCTTCACTGTTTTTTGTTTTTATTATTAGTTTTATTATTTTCTTTTAATTTTTATATATTTTGTTTTTAAATTTTTCTGTTTGTGGACTGTAATTTTATTTGTTGGTCGTGCTGTTTTACATTTTAAGCTTTTGCTTGGAGGCTTAGAAGGACCATGTTTTGACGGGTTATAGGGTGACTGGTAGTTTGGGTAAATAAAAACCTATTTTTTCTTCAACGTTATAATAATTTATTTATTAGTGCAATAATATGTGCAATATTTAGGATTAGGATTTTAGGGTATAGTTTTCACAATATTTTCTTTAGTTTTAATTTAGGTTTAAGTATTTATTTAAAAAACTTATTTATTTATTTATTTCTTTATTTATTTCACCGATGGTGATTCGGGCTTTCACTCGAGTTGTTGGGTTTTCGGGTTGATGATGATTGAGAAGTGTTGTTTGCTTTTTGGCTCCACTTGCTTTTACCTTTCTTCCTAATTGAAGTTGGCTGCAGTTTATTTGCATGTCAATATAATAGTCAGTGATGATATTAGGGTAGGTTCACCGCGTGAACACATACATACATACATACATACATACATACATACATACATATATACATACATACATACATACATACATACATACATACATACATACATACATACATACATACATACATACATACATACATACATGCATACATACATACATACATACATACATACATACATACATACATACATACATACATACATGCATACATACATACATACATACATACATACATACATACATACATACATACATACATACATACATACATACATACATACATACATACATACATACATACATACATACATACATACATACATACATACATACATACATACATACATACATACATACATACATACATACATACATACATACATACATACATACATACATACATACATACATACATACATACATACATACATACATACATACATACATACATACATACATACATACATACATACATACATACATACATGTATACATACATACATACATACATACATACATACATACATACATACATACATACATGCACACATACATACATACATACATACATACATGCATACATACATACATTCATACATACATACATACGTACATACATACATACATACATACATACATACATACATACATACATACATACATACATACATACATACATACATACATACATACATACATACATACATACATACATACATACATACATACATACATACATACATACATACATACATACATACATACATACATACATACATACATACATACATACATACATACATACATACATACATACATACATACATACATACATACATACATACATACATACATACATACATACATACATACATACATACATACATACATACATACATACATACATACATACATACATACATACATACATACATACATACATACATACATACATACATACATACATACATACATACATACATACATACATACATACATACATACATACATACATACATACATACATACATACATACATACATACATACATACATACATACATACATACATACATACATACATACATACATACATACATACATACATACATACATACATACATACATACATACATACATACATACATACATACATACATACATACATACATACATACATACATACATACATACATACATACATACATACATACATACATACATACATACATACATACATACATACATACATACATACATACATACATACATACATACATACATACATACATACATACATACATACATACATACATACATACATACATACATACATACATACATACATACATACATACATACAGACAGACAGACAGACATCGCTCAATCGTCTTAGAATTTCATAAGGATTGACAATCGGAGGATTGAAAACGGAATGACAATCTCATTCTCGTTGATGGTGTTTATAAAAATTTAAGTATATATAACCAATAAAAATAAAAATAAAAAAACTCACGGATATGCTCTCGCTCAAATCAAGTTGATTGACGCGCTTTATATCGATTTAAAAGTTTTCATTTTTTTTTTTTTTTTCTTACCACAAACACCAGTTTTTTAACAAAACTTTGTTAACTTTTCATATTGCAGCGAAAGTTTTTCAATGTTCACTTTGGGTTTCCTTTAAATGTTGCAGCTATCTACAACATCAACAACATCTTGTTGTTCAGTTTTGAATTGAAATTTTCTGTTTTTCAATGTTTTTGTAATTTGTGTTAATGATGATGCATAAATAAATATATAAAAGAAGATTTAAATTCATGAGTTACTGGAATTATGATGAGTTGGGACAAATACCGGCCTAAAAAATGGGTGATTTTGAACAAAAGATGTCAAATAAAAAGATTATCCTTCTGATGAGATGGCCTAACCAACCATCGAAACGCACCGAGGAAAGGTTTCCCACACCAACATTTTTTGGTTTTATCAAAAAACTATTTATTACAATAATAAATAATTGCAATAAATTGGGATTTTAGTGCAATACACTAGAGCAAAACTTTTTAATTAAAAAGCGGTTAAGGCTAGGCCAAGTTTTCGAGACTTTAGTCTACTTAACTGAGACCTTCGTCACACATACTGAGGCTATAGTCTCCTATACTGAGGCTGTATTCTCCCATACTGAGGCTATTGTCTCCTATATTGAGATTAAAGTCTCCTATATTGAGACTATAGTTCCCTATGCTGAGAATATAGTCTCCAGTACTGAGACTATAGTCTCCTATAATGAGACTTAAGTCTCCTATGCTGAGACTATAGTCTCCTATGCTGAGACTATAGTCTCCTATGCTGAGACTATAGTCTCCTATGCTGAGACTATAATCTCTAATACTGACAATATAGCCTCCGATACTGAGACTTAGTCTCCTAAGTGTATTGTGGCTATAAACTATAGTCTCTTCTGTGCAGACTATTGTATCCTATATTAGGACTATAGACTCCTATACTTAGACTATAGTCTGCTACAGTGAGACTATGGTCTTCTGTACTGAGACTGTAAACTATTTTACCGAGGCTATAGATTTCATAGAATATAGTCTCCGATATGGAGAATATGGTCTTCTAGACTAAGACCATAGTTTCACATACTAAGACCATAGTCTCATATATTCTTCTATACTGAGTCTATAGTCTTCTTTCCTGAAACTATAGTCTCCTCTTCTGAGGATATGGTTTCCTACTCTGAAATCACAGGTTCCTATATAAAGACCTATATTCATACTATAATACGCACTGAGATTATAGATTCCAAGATTGGGAAATTTGTTATCCTGGACATAAACCATTGTTTAGTTAACTAGGCTATGCGATATAGTTATAAAAGCTCTCAAAAGCGAATCGAATGAAGAATAGACATATAACTGAAATAAAAATTCCAGGACAACAAAGCAATTTAGATCCACAAATGGGCTATCGGGTTGTATAGAAGAATTCTTTCCATTAGAGTTATTGAAAAAAAAAATCCCATGGAAAATATTCTTCTCTTCTTTCTGTTAACCCATTCATATTCTCTTAATTCCAGTTGTTTAACAGAGCTATGTTAGTACCATAAAATAACTCTGTTAACAGCAATGGTTTGTGTCTTGGAATTAAAATTATGAAATTTTTCTTTACTTTTTTGATTGTAATGAGAAAATATTTATTGAATTAATTAATTTAATGACTTTTTGTAATTCTGTTAATGAAAATGTCTGCTCTTTTTCTGTAGACTAAAACATTTTTATTTTTTTTTTGCATATTATTTTTTGCCGGCTTAAAATTTCAATAAACAGAGAAAATAAACTATAAACCCAAATGAGAAACCGCCACAAAAAGTGCAACGAAAGAAAAAAAAAACTATTGTACTAGTATAGAAAACTAGACTTAAATAACATGAAAATATTGTAAAAACATTCCTGTAAAAACAAACACGAAAAATGGTTTTGTCTAAAAACATTTTTTTGTTCCTCAAAAAAAGAAAGGGAAATACATTTAAGTCCCTACGATGCTTCTATGTATGAATGCATATTTTTTAAATGAATATTGCATGAGTTTATGTTATCATCTGCCTGAATACTACTTTGTTATCGTATGGGGTAAAAAAAAAACATAATTTTTTCAACAAAGTACTTTGACAGTTTTAACATGTCATGCCACAGATAGAATCAGTGGCATCATCGTGGTGATGAGCATGTTAAGGCAAGCAGACCTGGAAGAAAGATACACTCATATTCATATACAGATGCATAATATCCTGTTGAAACTGAAACCGGATGTAGCAAGGAAAACCTACAAAATGTTTTTTTTTTTCACAATATAAACACTTTTAATATTTTTGTTTTTAACGCTAATAATTTCCGCTAAAAAGGAATACAAATTTTTGAAATACAGACACATATTTAAAAAATACATATGAAGGTTTTACTCTAAAATCATAGTAAAGGAGACTAAAGACTTAGTATTGGAGACTATATTTGGAGTTAGACTATAATCTTAGTATAGAAGACTAAAGTCTCTGGATACCATAGACTTATTAAAGAAAACTGTAGTCTCAGTATAGAAAGCTACAGTCTTAGTATATTAGGCTGTAGCCATAGTGTAGGAGACTATAGGCTCGATAGTATAGTCTCAATATAGGAGACTTTAGTTTCAGTATGGAAGACTAAAGTCTCAGTATGGAAGACTAAAGTCTCAGTCTAAGTAGGAGAATAAAGACTCAGCATAGGAATGAGGCCCTATGCTCCACTGGGAGTCAAGGATAACAGAAGAAATAGGAAAATAAAGTATAAGTATAGGAAGCTATGGTCTCAGCGTAGAAGACTTTAGTCGCAGCATAGGAAACTTTAGTCTCAGTATAGGAGACTAGAGTCTCAGTATAGGAGACTATAGTCTTAGTATAGGAGACTATAGTTTTAGTATTGGAAACAATAGTCTCAGTATAGATATGATCTTAAGATAGGAGACTAAAGTCTCAGTATAGGAGATTAAAGTCTTAGTATAGGAGGCTATAGTCTTAGTATAGGAGACTAATGTCTCAGTGTAGGAGTTTAAGTCTTCGTATAATAGACTATAGTCACAGTATAGGAGACTGTAGCCTAAATTTGGAGATTTTAGTCTCAGTATAGGAAACTATAGTCTCAGTTTAGGAGACTATAGTGTCAGTATAGGAGACTATAGTCTCAGTATAGGAGACTATTGTCTCGGTATACGAGACTATAGTCTCAGTATAGGAGTCTATAGTCTCAGTATAGGAGACTATAGTCTCTGTTTATTAGACTAAAGTCTCAGTATAGGAGACTATAGTCTCAGTATAGGAGACTATAGTGTCAGTTTAGGAGACTATAGTCTCAGTATAGGAGTCTATAGTCTCAGTATAGGAGACTATAGCCTCAGTATAGGAGACTATAGTCTCAGTATAGGAGACTATAGTCTCAGTATAGGAGACTATAGTCTCAGTATTGGAGTCTATAGTCTTTGTATAGGAGACTATAGTCTCAGTATTGGAGACTATAGTCTCAGTATAGGAGACTATAGTCTCAGTATAGGAGTCTACAGTCTCAGTTTAGGAGACTATAGTCTCAGTTAAGGAGACTATAGCCTCAGTTTAGGAGACTATAGTCTCAGTTTAGGAGACTATAGTCTCAGTATAGGAGTCTATAGTCTCAGTATAGGAGACTATAGCCTCAGTATAGGAGACTATAGTCTCAGTATAGGAGACTATAGTCTCAGTATAGGAGACTATAGTCTCAGTATTGGAGTCTATAGTCTTTGTATAGGAGACTATAGTCTCAGTATAGGAGACTATAGTCTCAGTATAGGAGTCTACAGTCTCAGTTTAGGAGACTATAGTCTCAGTTAAGGAGACTATAGTCTCAGTAAAGGAGACTATAGTCTCAGTAAAGAAGACTATAGTATCAGTATAGGAGACTTTGGTCTCAGTATAGGAGACTACAGCCTCAGTATAGAAGACTACTATAGTCTCAGTACAGGAGACTATAGTCTGAATATAGGAGACTTTGGTCTCAATATAGGATACTATAGTCTCAATATAGGAGACTAAAGTCTCAGTATAGGAGACAATAGTCTCAGTATAGGAGACTATAGTCTCAGTATAGGAGACTATAGTCTCAGTATAGGAGACTATAGTGTCAATATAGGAGACTAAAGTCTCAGTATAGGAGACAATAGTCTCAGTATAGGAGACTTTGGTCTTAGTATAGGAGACTATAGTCTCAGTATAATAGACTTTGATCTCAGTATAGGAGACTATAATCGCAGTATAGGAGACTATAGTCTCAGTATAGGAGACTATAGTCTCAGTTAAGGAGACTATAGTCTCAGTTTAGGAGACTATAGTCTCAGTATGGGAGACTATAGTCTCAGTTCAGGAGACTATAGTCTCAGTGTAGGAGACTATAGTCTCAGTATAGGAGACTATGGTCTCAGTATAGGAGACTATAGTCTCAGTTTAGCAGACTATAGTCTCAGTTTAGGAGACTATAGTCTCAGTTTAGGAGACTATAGTCTCAGTGTAGGAGACTATAGTCTCAGTGTAGGAGACTATAGTCTCAGTGTAGGAGACTATAGTCTCAGTATAGGAGACTATAGTCTCAGCATAGGAGACTATAGTCTCAGTATAGGAGACTATAGTCTCAGTATAGGAGACTTTGGTCTCAGTATAGGAGACTATAGTCTCAGTATAGGAGACTATAGCCTCAGTATAGGAGACTATAGTCTCAGTACAGGAGACTATAGTCTCAGTATAGGAGACTATAGTCTCAGTATAGGAGACTATAGTCTCAGTATAGGAGACTATAGTCTCAGTATAGGAGACTATAGTCTCAGTAAAGGAGACTATAGTCTCAGTATAGGAGACTATAGTCTCAGTATAGGAGACTTTGGTCTCAGTATAGGAGACTATAGCCTCAGTATAGAAGACTACTATAGTCTCATTACAGGAGACTATAGTCTGAATATAGGAGACTTTGGTCTCAATATAGGAGACTATAGTCAAAATATAGGAGACTAAAGTCTCAGTATAGGAGACAATAGCCTCAGTATAGGAGACTATAGTCTCAGTATAGGAGACTTTGGTCTTAGTATAGGAGACTATAGTCTCAGTATAGGAGACTTTGGTCTCAGTATAGGAGACTATAATCGCAGTATAGGAGACTATAGTCTCAGTATAGGAATCAATAGTATCAGTATAGGAGACTATAGTCTCAGTATAGGAGACTTTGGTCTCAGTTTAGGAGACTATAGTCTCAGTATAGGAGACTATAGTCTCAGTTTAGGAGACTATAGTCTCAGTATAGGAGACTATAATCTAAGTGTAGGAGACTATAGTCTTACTATATATTCCCAGTATAGGAGACTAAGGTCTCAGTATAGAAGACTGCAGTCGCAGTATAGAAGACTACAGCCTCAGTGTAGAAGACTTCTTCTTCTTCTGTTATCCTTGACTCCCAGTGGAGCATAGGGCCTCAAAGTATATCAAAGTATAGAAGATTATATTCTCAAAGTAGAGAAGACTATATTCCCCTTATAGGAGACTAAAGTCTCAGTATAGAAGACTATAGCCTCAGTATAGGAAACTATTGTCTCAGTATAGTCGCAGTATAGAAAACTATAGCCTCAGTAAAGCAGACTATATTACTATTATAGGAGACTATAGTCTCAGTATAGGAAACTATAGTCTCAGTATAGGAGACTATAGTATAGTATATTCCCAGTATTGAGGACAAGTTTATGAAACATTAATTAATTTATTAATTTTTTCTACATCAACCTTTTTTATCCTTCTATAAGTTTTTCTCATCACATTCAAAAAAAAAATCTTTCAAATGGCTGCATTTAGTTGATTCTGATGCCAAGTTTTGCTATTTTAGACCTTTTTTTACATAAGTTGATTTGAGAAATTGGAGCCATTTGTCTGGAATTGAAGAAGTCTTTCATATCATTGGAGCATATTAAAATTAAAGGTCTTAACTTAAATGCCATAGGAAAGTATTTAAGTGGAAAAAATGTACTTAATAACTTGGCATGAGTGTATTGATATTTAATTTCAATAAAACTGACTAAAAAGTCCAAAACATGATAAGTTTTTCCCTTGTAAAACCTCATTTTTCAAGTGTCAGTCAGATGTTATGACACGAAATGTTCAATATATAAATAAAAAATTGGCGAAGCAATGAAAAAAGTTATTTAATATGAAATTTTTCCACACATTCACTTAAATTTCATTCACCATTCAAAGCTATTTTCCACCTGCCAGCAACCAGAAACCTACATTCGTTAACCAAAGTCTCGCCCTCATTCTAGGCCAACAACTATTTACATATCAGAGAAGGATTACAATTTTGTAGCCATTTCCCAGTCCCTTTTAAGGGAAAATAATTTTACGAAAAGGACAAACTTTAAATAAAAATGAATGATTACTTTCGAAAGAAACCACAATACTAACGAACTCACATACACGTGAGTTTATACGGACACATACCAAAATAGTTTATATGCTTTTGCTATAATGAATATGTGTTAGTGACTGTAAGGAAATATCATTTGGTAAATGGACTTTAAATAATAAATGAATTTAAAGAAAACTTTCTAGAACACGGTCATATTTTAAGACATTCTTATTCATAAACTCATGTATACACTCACACATTCTTAAAAAGACTGTGAAGCATACCCTAAGGGGTAAGGGAGCAATATAACCCAGTAAATGTTTGGTAAATAAGAACAATTTAAGAAAAATAAATAAAAAAAACAACAGAATAAAGAACTAAATATAACGAAAATTTGAATAATTGTAAAGAAAAATAGAAAATAAATATTTTTATTTAAAAAGCTTAAAAACTATTTGAGAGTCAATTATTGGTATGATTGACATTGTAGACTAAAATGTAGCATTATTAAAGATCTATTATTCCGCTTCACTGAAACAATTGTTTATGATACAAAAGCTTAGCCTACAGCATTTTTATTTTCTTCCTTATGACCTCATCATGACCTGACTAACGAAATAGGGCAACAGAATGCAAAAAGTTCAGAGAGCAATGAACCATCAAACCAGGAAGATGCAAAATATTTTTAGTTTTAAACGACAATTTTCAAATTCTAGACTATGACTAGACTATGACTAGACTATGACTAGACTATGACTAGACTATGACTAGACTATGACTAGACTATGACTAGACTATGACTAGACTATGACTAGACTATGACTAGACTATGACTAGACTATGACTAGACTATGACTAGACTATGACTAGACTATGACTAGACTATGACTAGACTATGACTAGACTATGACTAGACTATGACTAGACTATGACTAGACTATGACTAGACTATGACTAGACTATGACTAGACTATGACTAGACTATGACTAGACTATGACTAGACTATGACTAGACTATGACTAGACTATGACTAGACTATGACTAGACTATGACTAGACTATGACTAGACTATGACTAGACTATGACTAGACTATGACTAGACTATGACTAGACTATGACTAGACTATGACTAGACTAGACTATGACTAGACTATGACTAGACTATGACTAGACTATGACTAGACTATGACTAGACTATGACTAGACTATGACTAGACTATGACTAGACTATGACTAGACTATGACTAGACTATGACTAGACTATGACTAGACTATGACTAGACTATGACTAGACTATGACTAGACTATGACTAGACTATGACTAGACTATGACTAGACTATGACTAGACTATGACTAGACTATGACTAGACTATGACTAGACTATGACTAGACTATGACTAGACTATGACTAGACTATGACTAGACTATGACTAGACTATGACTAGACTATGACTAGACTATGACTAGACTATGACTAGACTATGACTAGACTATGACTAGACTATGACTAGACTATGACTAGACTATGACTAGACTATGACTAGACTATGACTAGACTATGACTAGACTATGACTAGACTATGACTAGACTATGACTAGACTATGACTAGACTATGACTAGACTATGACTAGACTATGACTAGACTATGACTAGACTATGACTAGACTATGACTAGACTATGACTAGACTATGACTAGACTATGACTAGACTATGACTAGACTATGACTAGACTATGACTAGACTATGACTAGACTATGACTAGACTATGACTAGACTATGACTAGACTATGACTAGACTATGACTAGACTATGACTAGACTATGACTAGACTATGACTAGACTATGACTAGACTATGACTAGACTATGACTAGACTATGACTAGACTATGACTAGACTATGACTAGACTATGACTAGACTATGACTAGACTATGACTAGACTATGACTAGACTATGACTAGACTATGACTAGACTATGACTAGACTATGACTAGACTATGACTAGACTATGACTAGACTATGACTAGACTATGACTAGACTATGACTAGACTATGACTAGACTATGACTAGACTATGACTAGACTATGACTAGACTATGACTAGACTATGACTAGACTATGACTAGACTATGACTAGACTATGACTAGACTATGACTAGACTATGACTAGACTATGACTAGACTATGACTAGACTATGACTAGACTATGACTAGACTATGACTAGACTATGACTAGACTATGACTAGACTATGACTAGACTATGACTAGACTATGACTAGACTATGACTAGACTATGACTAGACTATGACTAGACTATGACTAGACTATGACTAGACTATGACTAGACTATGACTAGACTATGACTAGACTATGACTAGACTATGACTAGACTATGACTAGACTATGACTAGACTATGACTAGACTATGACTAGACTATGACTAGACTATGACTAGACTATGACTAGACTATGACTAGACTATGACTAGACTATGACTAGACTATGACTAGACTATGACTAGACTATGACTAGACTATGACTAGACTATGACTAGACTATGACTAGACTATGACTAGACTATGACTAGACTATGACTAGACTATGACTAGACTATGACTAGACTATGACTAGACTATGACTAGACTATGACCTGGTAGTCATTGGAAATTTTTGTTTAATTTTAGAGTTTATTGGCAAAACCAGTCTAAATAATCCAAAATATTTATTTAATCTTGCAGTTAAAAGTAAAAGTGTTGCAAGTTTAAGTGAACAAATTCGCTAGAAAAACTCGAATTTTTTTAGTTTAGTTTTCAAAATTTGTCTAATTGGTTTTAAAAACATGAATAAATTTCCTTTTCTAAATCACTGGGTTTCAAGACTAATTTTTTTGTTGCAAGTTTAGCATTTTCCATGTATTTTTGTTTTTACTTTAATCTTAATTCCAGTGCATGGAATAAATGTTCGTATCATGCAGCTTAGTAGTGTTTTGCTTAAGTGCCACATGCTGCAAGCTATGAGTTGCTTATTGCCACTTAATGGTTTAATGATTTTAATTGCATGTCTACATTTATAGAAAATTAGTTTTTTGTATTATTTCAATGATTTTTTTTTTACTTTTTGTAGTTTCTGGTTAAATTAAGAATCAAATTTTGCAAAAACTTTTGATTTTAATTTAAAATTTATTTAAATAATTTGGGCTTTATCTCCCAAACTAAATATCCAAAAGCCGTACAATTTATACATGTAATTTTTTAAGTTTACGGGCTACCAAAAATTAGATGAATTTGATATTAGTAGCGACATGTAAGTGTCAGGCTACAAACTTTTCAGCCCAAATGTTATATATGTTAAGAATACTCTTGCGTTACTGACAATTTTATCAACGCTCTGCTAAACTTTATACCTAGCAATCGAAAAAGTATAGAAACAAAATTTTGGTTTCGGTTAGATCATCTTCAAAAAAAAAAACAACATGTGGTAAATAAAATAAAAAATATTTGTTGGTGCTTTTTATTAATGAGTTCAAAAAAGTACCCAAAATTGACATTTTGGGTCATTGAATATAGAAACAAAATCTTTGCCATAATCGAATAACAAAATACTAACTAGCCTTTGGTACTTTCTCGACGCATAAGAAAAAAGGGTAAAAGCGGGAACTTTATACAGGAAACGATTGACACAACCAAATTGACAAATACGTTTTGCCATACTTTTTCAGTTTAGGGGGTTAAAGAGGGAAAATATAACACAATTTGAAATGTGCGTAAGTTAGTCTAGAAAAAATGTTAAAAGTGACGTGCTTGGTACATTTTTAAAAATGGAACATATAAGAGATAATAATAGATAAAAAAGGGCAAAACCTATTATTTGGTACTTTTTTTGAACCCATATATATCTTCGAACCATGGATAAAGAAAACAATTAAATAAATACATTAAAAACAATTAAATAAATACATTAAATATTCTAATCTAAAAAAAAAGTTGAGAAATCGATTGATTTGAAATAAATGTTTAACACGTATTTGGTACTTTTTCAGTTTAGGGGGGTAAATTGAGAAATCACTGACATCATATCTCATAAACTAATAGCAATATAAGAGAATGTTGGATAGATATACAAATTTAGAGACATGCAGTTGGTATAGTTTTAAAATCCAACCAAAAAGTGAGAACAATTTTGTACTTTTTTCCCTCATGGAAAAAATTGTTAATGGTAGACTTGTAATGGGAATAGAATACAAATGCTTTCCTATCATCAACATTTCTATAGAAATGACTTCCTTTCATTAACTTTTCTATAGAAATGTTCTATAGAAATGTCCTCCCAACGTAAACATTTCTATAGAAATGTCTTTCTAACGTCAATTTTTCTATATAAATGTCTTCTTAACGTCAACTTTCCTATAGAAATGTCTTCCTAACATCAAATTTTCTATAGAAATGTCTTCTTAGCGTCAACTTTTCTATGGAAATGTCTTCTTAACGTCAACTTTTCTATAGAAATCTCTTCCTATCGTCAACTTTTCTATAGAAATGTCTTTCTAACGTCAACTTTTCTATAGAAATGTCTTCCTAACGTCAAATTTTCTATAGAAATGTCTTCCTAACGTCAACTTTTCTATAGAAATGTCTTCCTAACGTCAAATTTTCTATAGAAATGTCTTCTTAACGTCAACTTTTCTATAGAAATGTCTTTCCAACGTCAACTTTTCTATAGAAATGTCTTCTTAACGTCAACTTTTCTATAGAAATGTCTTTCCAACGTCAACTTTTCTATAGAAATGTCATCATATCGTCAACTTTTCTATAGAAATGTCTTCTTAACGTCAACCTTCCTATAGAAATGTCTTCCTAACGTCAACTTTTCTATAGAAATGTCTTCCTAACGCGAACTTTTCTACAGAAATGTCTTCCTAACGTCAACCTTTCTATAGAAATGTCAACTTTTCTATAAAAATGTCTTAATGTTTTAGTTAGAAAATTAAAAATTAACAAAGATAATTTATAACCATTATTCTTACTTTAAATAAAATTTTAAAAATCGGGGCAGGGGAAATTGCACTCCCTGCCCTTATTGGGGCAGGGGAAATTGCACTCCCTGCCCTTATTATCCTGTTTCTTTATATCAAAAATATATATCGGTATAGGGAAATATTACTCTCCGATGCTTACCCCTCAGAAAAAATTATAGCATATCCTCAAAGAATAAAAGGTAGGAGTTATTAAATTTTGTACCGACATTTTTATTATATAGAATTTTTTTTAGAAAAAAATCTGGAACAGTGCAAATGGAGTTGAAACCCCTCATAACAAAAACTAAACTTAGAATATCTGAGATTTTTTATTATTATTTGCGAGTTTGGTTAAAAACGCAGGATAGGAACACTAGGGAGTTCTAGACAAAACTTTTTTAGCGTATATTCAGAAGAACTAAAGGTTGACTTTTTGTACTAGTCGAATAGCTCAAGCTTTTTGTTCTACAGCTAATTTTATTTATTTAACATCGACGGCGTGCTATTACTGTACGCCTACACGACGAAGGATGATGTGGTTATTAATAATTTAATAGAAACTAATAATTACAGAAATTGATGTTGACGCGACCGTGGATCGAACCCAGACTCAATGTGATATGTTATGCTTAGTAGTCGACGTGCTAACCAACTAAGCCACGGCATTCTAATATATTTTTTCACTCTAACAGACCAGCCTAAATAAAGGCGTTGGGTTTTGTTAAAATGTCAAAATATATCATCCACATACAATTTGTATGAAGCAAACCAAAACAACTCAGCGGCAACTTTTAACGGTTGGATAATCCGATTTTGACAAAACGTTAGATAGTGAAGTTGGCTGCAAATGAAACTGAGACTGACATTTTTATATCCACCACCAAAAAAAGTGGGGTATATTGAGATCGTCATTCGGTTTGTAATTTCCTTTATATTGGCTCAAAATCCAAAGGAGATATATATTCTGAATCCCTATGAAATTCTAAGACAATCGAGCGTTGTCCGTCTGTCTGTCAGTATGTCCGTCTGTCTGTTGTTGGCACGATAAAACCCTAACGAAAGGATATAGGTCACTGAAATTTTGCATAAATATTCTTCATTTCAGGGAAATTTTCGGTATTAAAATCGGGCAAAATCGATTCATATTTAACCATAGCTCCCATATAAATTCGTCTAGGCTAATCGCTTGTCTGCTAATAAATAACAAACTATAACAGCTATGATGATAAAATTAGGTACATATAAGTTTTAAATAAGTTCTAGGCAGCATATAAAATTTCATCCAAATCGGTGCACATTTAACCATAGCTTCCATACAAAAAACTTATGGAAACAGCCTAAATTCCACCTAAAATACACTTAAATGCCAATAAATCTAAAACTATAATAGATATAACCACTTAATTTAGCATAAGGAAGTCTTATGTCAATGCCAATTTTGTCATATTTGGTCACCATTTGGCCATAGCTCCCATATAAAAAACTTACGGAAACACAAAAAATACAAAAAGAAAAGAGGGCTTATGTCCGTCTTTCCGTCAGATAAAAGTGCGATAGCTCCCTAACTACAAGAGCTAGAGAGACAAAATTTTATTAAAGTATTTTTGATATGTAACAAAAGTTGTGTACTAAAAATGGGCGAAATCGGTGCACATTTAGTTAGAGCTCCCATATAACCCCGCCCCAGAAAACACATAAATGCTGTTAAATTAAATACAATTGTAATAGCTATGACGACTAAATTTAGAATAGAGAAATTTTGTGCAACTATTGGTCAGTATATCAAATTTAATAGGAATCGTTCCATATTTGACTATAGCTTTCATATAAAAAACACTCCCGGAAACCAAAAAAAATGTAGCAAAGGCCAGTTAAAAGCTATTAAATTAGAAACTATGATAGCTATGGCCACTAAATTTTTGCAAAAATAAGCTTTATCCGGTGTATAAAATTTCGTTACAATCGGTCAATATTTGGCTATAATTCTTATATATATATTACATCCCCTTTATTATATCTACAATCAAAAAGATTCGGAGGTACAAGCAGCATATTAATATTATGTAAATGGTTAGGAACTCCTAACAAAATATATGGATCTGTTGTATTACTATCAACTTCTTTATCCTAACTAAATATTAAGCTAAACGAAAAGTATTTAACAACTTATTAATGTAAAACTATACCCGGTTACGATAACGAATTTTTTCCAAAGTAAATAAATGCTAGGGAAACCACTTACACACTTTGTATGGTGTAAGTGGTTGGTTTCCGGGAGTGTTTTTTATATGAAAGCCATAGTCAAATATGGACCGATTCCTATAAAACTTGATATGATGACCAATAGTTGCATAAAACTTCTTTATTCTAAATTTAGTCGTTAAAGCTATTACAATTGTACTCAATTTATCAGCATTCATGTGTTTCCCGGGGCGGGGTTATATGGGAGCTCTAACTAAATGTGAACCGATTTAATCCATTTTCAGCACACAATTTCTATAACATATTTAAAATACTTTTGCTAAATTTTGTCTATCTAGCTCTTGTAGTTAAGGAGCTATCGAGCTTTTATCTGACGGAAAGACGTCTTTTCTTTTTGTATTTTTGTATTTCCGTAAGTTTTTTATATGGGAGCTATGGTCAAATAGTAACCGATTGTAACAAAATTTTGCACATTGGCTGGGATTCACATAAGACTTCCTTTTGTAAAATTTTGTTACTGTAGCCTTTTTCGTTAGCGCGTTTATCTGACGGACAGACGGACATAAACCCCCTTTTCTTTTGGTATTTTTGTGTTTCCGTAAGTTTTTTATATGGGAGCTATTGTTAAATGGTAACCGATTGTGACAAAAAAATGCGCACTGGTTGGCATTGACATAAGACCTCCTCGTGCTAAATTTAGTGGTTATATCTGTTATAGTTTTAGATTTATTGGCATTTAAGTGTATTTTAGGAGAAATTTTGGCTCTTTCTGTAAGTTTTTTGTATGGGAGCTATGACTAAATGTCAACCGATTTTGATGAAATTTTATATGCTAGGGCTTATGCAAAACTTCTATATACCAAATTTTGTCATCATATAGTTATAGTTTGTCATTTATTAGCAAATAAGCGTTTAGCGTAGGCGAGGTTATACGGGAGCTATGGTCAAATGTTAACCGATTTTGCCCAATTTCAATACCAAAATTTTCTCAAAGATGAAGAATGTTTTTACTAAGCTTCAGTGAGCTAGCTCCTTTCGTTTAGGCGTTATCGTGATTTCAACAGACAGACAGACGGACAGACAGACAGACAGACAGACAGACAGACAGACAGACAGACAGACAGGCAGACAGGCAGACAGACAGACAGACAGACAGACAGACAGACAGACAGACAGACAGACAGACAGACAGACAGACAGACAGATAGATAGATAGATAGATAGATAGACAGACAGACAGACAGACAGACAGACAGACAGACAGACAGACAGACAGACAGACAGACAGACAGACAGACAGACAGACAGACAGACAGACAGACAGACAGACAGACAGACAGACAGACAGACAGACAGACAGACAGACAGACAGACAGACAGACAGACAGACAGACAGACAGACAGACAGACAGACAGACAGACAGACAGACAGACAGACAGACAGACAGACAGACAGACAGACAGACAGACAGACAGACAGACAGACAGACAGACAGACAGACAGACAGACAGACAGACAGACAGACAGACAGACAGACAGACAGACAGACAGACAGACAGACAGACAGACAGACAGACAGACAGACAGACAGACAGACTGACTGACTGACTGACTGACTGACTGACTGACTGACTGACTGACTGACTGACTGACTGACTGACTGACTGACTGACTGACTGACTGACTGACTGACTGACTGACTGACTGACTGACTGACTGACTGACTGACTGACTGACTGACTGACTGACTGACTGACTGACTGACTGACTGACTGACTGACTGACTGACTGACTGACTGACTGACTGACTGACTGACTGACTGACTGACTGACTGACTGACTGACTGACTGACTGACTGACTGACTGACTGACTGACTGACTGACTGACTGACTGACTGACTGACTGACTGACTGACTGACTGACTGACTGACTGACTGACTGACTGACTGACTGACTGACTGACTGACTGACTGACTGAATGACAGACTGACAGACTGACAGACAGACTGACAGACTGACAGACTGACAGACTGACAGACTGACAGACTGACAGACTGACAGACAGACAGACAGACAGACAGACAGACAGACAGACAGACAGACAGACAGACTGACAGATAGACAGACAGACAGACAGACAGACAGACAGACAGACAGACATCGCTCAATCGTCTTAGAATACGGACTTATAATATATTTCGAATATAAACGCCACTACAATCAGCAACACTATCAACAACAGCAGAAACTACTAACACCAACAGCAATGACTCTGGCACAGACACATGAGAAACAACAGCAACAGCGTTTATAGCATCATCAAAAACAACAGCAGATTATAGCCCCTAAACCAATTCAGGTGAGTTTTATTGAAATTTGCTTTAAATCCTTTGATTATGGATAATGTTTGCGTGTTTTATTTACAACAATACAATAAATTTCCTTACCAGGGGTAACTTTACCTTTTTAAACACACACTTCTTTGAATATACAAAATACGTTATTTCTGCGTCGAGTTACAGTGTACCCTCCCCCATTATTTTCTTGTCAATTTTGATTTTGTTTTATTTTTTATGGTTTTCCTTCAAGCTTAAGGATATACATGGGAAAGTCTTAAAATTTATGGCTGTCGATGTTTTGTGGTTAGATACATAAATTTTAAAGTAAGAAAGCGTTAACAACGAAGAGGGGAAAATTTCGTAATTTGTTATGTTAAATCGGGAATGCAAAGTTTTTTTGACATTCATGGGTAATAAAAATAGACCTTAAAATTTATTTGTATGTACAATTCAAAACAACAACAGGGGCCAAATCGCCGTGTTCGATATCAATTGAAATGTAAGATATTTTTGAAACATTTGTGTAGCATAATTTTAGGATAATCTAAAAAATATATAACAGAAATTCCCTGATAATAAAATTAAAGTATGAAACACAATTGGAACGAACGACCAATTTTTCGGAACGAATATTCGTCGTTAGAAATATAACATATGGGTTTGTATGAGTGTGCTCACAATTGATGCGTACGACGAAATTCGTCGTGCGTATCGAACAGTGCGATAGGTTTATTTCTATTTCATACGCAGACGAACGACGAATATAGAGTGGCTGTATTTCCTTTTTGCTGTAAACATTAAATATTGTATGTGTTCGTGTTAAATATGGTCACCTTTAAATTTGTAAACAAAAAATATTTATTGGAAATAAAATTACTTAAAAATATTTATCTTGTGAAATAATCAAAGATTAAAATATAAAAAAATACAAATGGTGTAAGTGCGCGATTAGAACGAAAGGGTGTTTAGAATTCGCAAATCAAAAATTCAAAAAAAAATGGCGTCAACAACGTTTATTCGTCCCAAATGTGTTCCATAGACGAATGTAGAAGACGAATTTTTAAAACCGAATTCGTCGTGCTGAACGAAAATAGTCGTTTGTCCCAATTATGTTTCTACCTTATATTATTTTAAATTATGTAAATTAAATGTTTTGACAAACAAATGGATATGTTTAGATATTAAATTTTATTAAACTTAGATTGTTTAGATTTTCAAAACAATTATTAAAATATATTGTTTTGAAAATCCCTAAAGTATGTTACACAATATTAGCTTAAAAGTCTGGGACCAAATCGCCGCATTCGATATCGATTATAAACTCAGGGGCCAAATTAGCGCATTCGATATCGATCCAAAACTCAGACTTTTAAGCGAATATTGTGAAGTATACTTCAGGGATGTTGAATGTTACTTCGATGCAAAAAGTTTATTGAAATTTGGTATCCATTTTGATTCGTTTTTAAAAATATATATTGTTCAATTAAAATTCTTTTACTATTGTTCATCTTTTGGCAAATAACTTCAAAAAATATAGTAAACTGTGCATCTTTTAAATAATTTTTATTATCCTTAAAGTATGCTATACAAATGTTTTAAAAATATCTAAGATTTCGATCGATATCGAATGCCGTAATTTGGCCCCAGTTTTTTTTTATCAAATATTGTGTAACATACCTTAGGGGTTTTCAAAATAATTTATTTTTCAAAAAGTTGAATAAAATTTGATATCTAAGTATATCCGTTTGTTTGTCAAAACATTTAGTTTAAATGCGATACTTTTACTATCAGGAAACTTTTGGCAAATGTGATACAATCTAATGAACCTTATATTTTGTATTTTATTAAGACTATCCTAAAAGTATGCTACACAAATGATTCTGAAATATCCTACATTTCGATCTATATCGAATGCTTCGATTTGGCAATTGGCTTTCAAAACATTTTAAATCACACTTAATCAGTTCTTTAACCTGAATTCAAAATTCCAAATTACTTATTTGCCTTTCCCTGTTCGTGCATAATTAAGCCACAAAATTTTATAATTATAATTTTTTCAAATGATTTATTATGCCCATTGTGTGTTAATGTCCCCTTTTTGAGGTAAATAACTAAAAACTAATTAAGAGGATGATGTTTTATTTATTATATGAAAAATATGAAAATGGACTTTATAAAGTTGTGATTTTATAATGATTTCATAATTTATAATTAAATAAATGAGTTGAATTAAAGTTTGCAAATACTCAGATCAACTAAATATGAAAACTTTGTCCTCATAATTTTAACATTTACTGTGAAATATTTGGCATTCTTTGGGTTGTTTAATATTCGAGTCAATTAACAAGCTCCCTCTATGTCAAGAAAGGCATCAAGATAAAATTCGCAGTACTCATGTGATTATGGATAAGTTTTGACTTAAATAGGAAATGCATATTTCATTCGAAACACTCTTTAAGTGGCTTTTAAAAAGCAAATATTTCCTTAAATTATTTTTTTGTGTTCATATTTTGCTGCATATTCTTAGCTATAATGATATAGAAGGGAAATTTTGAATTACTCAAAATTTTTCTAATGATTGATTTTTGAATTTCATATCATTATGGAATGAGAATAAATACCGGTCGAAACACTCAAAAAGTTACAAAAAAAAAAAATTCAGGGACCGCATGTGATATCGATCGAAAACTCAGACTTTTAAGCAAATATTGTGAAGTATACTTTAGGGATGTTCAAAGTTACATCGATGCAAAAATTGTTGTTGTTGTTGAAATTTGGTATCCGTTTTGATTCGTTTTTAAAAACATATAGTTCAATTAAATTTCTTTTACTATTGGTCTTCTTTTGGCAAATAACTGAAAAAAAAAAATAAAGTAAACTGAGCAACTTTTAAATAATTTTGATTATCCTTAAAGTATGCTATACAAATGTTTTGAAAATATCTAAGATTTTGATCGAAATCGAATGCGGTAATTTGGACCCAGATTTTTAGTTATGGAAATGTACTTTATACCTACATACACCATTAGAAAATGTTTGTATAATAATTGAGTAAACAGATGGCAGCTGTTATTTAGTTCTTTTGAAACAAGTTTTCAAAATTATTCTGAAGGCCAAAGAATGATAATAATGAAAATAATTTCATTGGCTAGTTTTCAGTATATAAATGACTACCAGCATATCTTCGGCCACATTTGTTGCATTGATGTGAAAAGGGTTTTGAGGTAGTCATTATACAAAAGCAAGTCAACTAAACAAATTGTTATCTCAAATAAAGGGTGGCTAATGAATGCTGATACAAAACTAGCACTAGTCGTAGCTCTAGTAAAAGCTGGGACAAAATTGCCTCATTTGATATCGTTCAAAATGTAAGATATTTCAGAAACATTTGTGTAGCATACTTTTAGGATAATCTAAATAATATATAACATTTAAGGTTCACTACATTGTTACTTATTTGTCAAAAGTTCCCTGATAGCACTACACAACAAATGAACATCTTTTGGAAAGTGCAAGGTCGTGACTATATGGGTCCTATTCTACTATCAAATTGTAGTAAAACCCTATACTCAGTTTGTCTAAGTTAGTGACCGTTTTATTTTTATGGGCCTCCAAAGTTTCCCAGTATTAGCATGATGCCTAAAAAAGGTGTCATCAGTTTTTACCAAATAGCTAAAAAAAAACCCTTAAAAATATCGCTTAACTATGTTCGGCAAAAATGTAGCCAAGAGTATGGCGAATATTTCTTGCTAAAAAAATGATAAAAATGTATTTTATCTTAAAGTTTTTTAAAAAAAAAGTTAAAGAAAAAGTTTTTGTATTTAATTTTTTGTTCATAACTTTTTGGAAATCCTGGGGCCAAATTACTGCATTCGATATCGATCCAAAACTCAGACTTTTAAGCAAATATTGTGATGTATACTTTAAGGATGTTCAAAGTTGCTTCGATGCAAAAAGTTTATTGAAATTTGGTATCCATTTTGATTCGTTTTTAACAATATATATTGTTCAATTGAAACTCTTTTACTATTGTTCATCTTTTGGCAAATAACTGCAAAAAACTATAGTAAACTCTACATCTTTTAAATAATTTTGATTGTCCTTAAAGTATGCTATACAAATATTTTGAAAATATGTTAAATTTCGATCGATATCGAATGCCATAATTTGGCCCCTGATTTTTTCCTAGACTATATTTAGAAAAATTGTAGCCACAGTAAAGCTTAACAACTTTTGTGAACTCACCAATGCAATTTGAACGTGTTTGAATACCAAAAATCGGTCATAAAGACTCCCTTGTGCCAAAAAATGAATATTTTTAACTCAAATTTTATAATTAGCAATATCTATATATATTATAGTAAGAGAATTTTTTAAACGAAATGTTTTGACAAACAAACGAATATGTTTAGATATCAAATTTTATTAAACTTTTTAGCAAAATAAATTATTTTGACAGCCGTAAGGTATGTTATACAATATCCGAGTTTCGATCGATATCAAATGCGTCGATTTAATCTCAGATGTAGTAGAGTACATCTTACACCGTTTCAAAAAATTAAATTAAATGCTCCTTTGATCACACGAAAGATGGTTTAGCATCTTCAGAGCAACGTTGGCAGTTGTTCGTTTTCGTTTTGTCTGAGTTTCCGATCGATATTGAATGCGGCGTTTTGGTCCCTGTAGTCATAAATTCAATCATCGCTTTCATTATATCCTAAGACATAGGTCTTTTAAAGCTTTTTCCTGGGATTCTGTCAATAATATAGTAATAACTCTAGTTATAGTCTAGCTGGAGGCAGGTAAAGTTTTCTACTTAAAACTCTTTATCCTAGTAATCGTAGAGAGTACTTTATTCCTCATTTATTTCACTCATAAGTTTGGGTTTAAGTATGTCACAGTATTTAAATTTCCCCCGGAAATTTTTAATGTTAAGCATCAAGATTTTCAACTCAAACAAGTGCTGACTGACACATTAAACAAATTCTGTACATTTGAGAGTGAGTACGTGTATAAAAAGTTTACAAGTACTTTGCAACTTTTCACAAAACAAACAAACTACACTACTCACACACTTACCTATTTTGTTTTGTTTGTGAATGTATACAATGTTATAACCAGCCCACTTCCGTTTCCCTGCATTTAATATAAA
>OW121743.1:17391383-17483883 GCA_933228675.1 Stomorhina lunata
ATACAACATTTTTTTTTTTTTGTAAAACAAAACTGTTATACAACAACTTTTCCATTAGAAAGAATGCTATACAACAACTTTTTCGATAGAAAGCTGTTATGTAATAATTATTCTAGAGATAAACTGTTATACAAAAACTTTTTAAATGGAAAAACTGTTATACAACTACTTTTTCTATAGACAAATTGTTATACAAAATTTTTTTCTTTATATAAAAACTGTTATAAACCAACTTTTTTCTATAGAAAGTCTGCTATACAATAACTTTTTCTGTTATCCAAAATTATTTTAAATGAAAAAAACTTTTATAAAACACTTTTTTTCATAGAACAACTGTTATACAATAACTTTTCTATAGAAAAACTGTTATACAATAACTTTTCTATAGAAAAACTGTTATACAATTACTTTTTCTATAGAAAAACTGTTATACAACAAATTTTTTAATAGAAAAACTGTTATACAATTACATTTTCTGTAGAAAAACTGATATAAATCAACTTTTTCTATAGGAAAACTGTTATACATACAATTTTTAACGAAAAAAAAACTGTTATACAAGAATTTTTTCTATTGGAAAACATATATAAAACAACTTTTTCTATAGAAAAACTGTTATACAACATTTTTATTATAGAAAAACTGTTATACAAAAACTTTTTCTATAGAAAACTGTTATACATCAACTTTTAAAATTTTAAAACAACTTTTTTTTATGGAACAACTGTTATACAACACCTTTTTCTATAAAAAAAAACTGTAATCCAACCTTTTTTTTTGTAAAAAAATAACTGTTATACAAAAACTTTTTCATTAGAAAAACTGCTATACAACAACTTTTTCTATAGAAAAACTGTTATGTAAGAATTATTCTAAAGATAAATTGTTATACAATAAAATTTTCATTAAAAAATAAACTGTAACACAACAATTCGATAGGATAACTGTTCAAAAACATTTTTTTTTAGAAAACTGTTATAAAACAACTTTTTGAAAGAAAAACAGTTATACAAAATTTGTTTCTTTAAAAAAGCTTGATTTGGCCCCAGCTACGGCATTCGATATCGATCGAAATCTTAGATATTTTCAAAGCATTTGTATAGCATACTTTAAGGATAATCAAAATTATTTAAAAGATGCACAGTTTACTATATTTTTTGAAGTTATATGCCAAAATATGAAAAATAGTAAAAGAGTTTTAATTCAACAATATATATTTTTAAAAACGAATCAAAATGGATACCAAATTTCAATAAACTTTTTGCATCGAAATAACTTTGAATATCCCTAAAGTATACTTTACAATATTCGCTTTAAAGTCTGAGTTTTCGATCGATATCGAATGCGGTAATTTGGCCCCTGGTCTTTACAAAAACTATAACTTAAGATTTTTTACCATTTTTTCCCAGATTGTCCCACTGTTGTCGCTGTACAAATGCCACTTATATATTCTATTTGTCAAAATATGTACAGACACTTTATTATTTATTAATTACCTCAGAAAAAGTAGCACAAATGTCATTTAAAATAAAGACATTTATTTGAATCCGAAATCGGGGTACACTGACATTCAAATTTTTATGTAAGAGAGGGAATATGAAGAGATATTAAACATATCTAAATAATGTTTCATAAGGAAAGTAAAATCCAAAAGAAAAATTTAAACTGATTTTGACTTAAATCGAGCTGCTTTTATATATTTCAAGAGATTTTACTCTTCTATCTTGTATAAATTAGAATTTTAGTTTTCTTTTTTTATATTATTTCACTATTAAAAAATCCATTTGGAGCTACCTTGACTCTATTTTCTACTATCGGGTGTTTTTTATTGAGGTATAGAACTTTAAGTTGGCATCACTTTTTTAACCGGCGGCCATTTTGTCAGCTGTCAAGTGATTAATATTTAGTTTGGTTTGCCATTTCATCATGAACAGGTTGACAAAAGAACAACGCTTGCAAATCGTGCAAATTTATTTCGAAAATAATGGTTCTGTTCGCGAAGTTTACCGCAAGCTCCGTCCATTTTATGGTCGACATAATCGTCCATCAGAGCAATTAATTCGGTTGACCATGGATCGTTTTCGCACTACGTTTACTCTATGTGATAATACGCAATCACATACGTGATTTTGGTGTATGGGCCGAAAATGAGATTGATCTCGGTGCTGATTTTCATCGCAAAATTTTGTTCAGTGATGAGGCTCATTTTTGGTTGAATGGCTACGTCAACAAGCAAAATTGCCGCATTTGGAGTGAAGAGAATCCACATGAGACCCTTGAGACGCCATTACATCCACAAAAACTGACTGTTTGGTGTGCTCTATGGGCTGGTGGAGTCATTGGGCCATACTTCTTCCGAAATAATGCTGGAGAGTCAGTTACCATAAATGGAGACCGGTATAGAGCCATGATAACCGACTATTTTGTTCCCCAATTGGATGGCATGAATGTGGATGAGTTGTGGTTCCAACAAGACGGCGCTACATGCCACACAGCGCACGTCACAATTGATTTATTGAAGGAAACATTCGATGAGCGCATAATTTCGCGGACTGGACCTGTCAATTGGCCACCAAGATCGTGCGATTTGACACCACTGGATTATTTTCTTTGGGGATATGTGAAGTCGCTCGTCTACGCCAACAAACCAGAAACGTTAGAGGACTTGGAAGCCAACATTCGTGGCGTTATTGCCAACATACGGCCCCATATACTCGAAAAAGTAGTTGAAAATTGGACCTGTAGAATTGGCTTTATTCGAGCCAGCCGCGGCGGCCACATGCCCGAAATCATATTTAAACATTAATGGCATAAAATTATCCTTCCAATAAAGCCAAATTGATGGACATTAAAACGATTTTCTTGTGTTTTATTTCAATTCGAAGTTCTATACCTCTAAAAAAACACCCATTATATTCTTTTGAATTTTTTCTGGCCAATAACTTTTAAGTGTGTCAAAAACAAGTTCAGGCCATTAAAATGTGGAAAAAAGTAGAATTTAACAACTTTTTGCAAACATTTCTTTAGTGAAATTAAAAGTTTTTGCTTTTGACATTACCATGTACTCCTTAAGTTATGCAATGCTTTCTATGTTAATTAACCTCCCTTAAATATACAATATTAAAAAGTGTTAAAAGCAAAATTAAAAACTGCTTTATTTTTGAGGAAAAAAGCAAGAAAAAGATAGGAAAATTAAAATTTGGAAGGAAAAGGAATATAACAAAAAACTGTCTGAATTTCTGGCAAAATTATGCTTTATTTAACAAGTCTACCAGCTCTAGTTTAGGCAAAAATATTAAGTAGATTGAAAGGAAAATGTTGTGAAAGTTTTTATGTATTTATATAATATTTGATTTTTATTACATTAATTAATTTTAATAACCAAAAAATATTTTTTTAAATAAAAAACTCAAAATGCCTTAAGGTATGCTATTTCTTTTTTTTTTTTTTTTTGTATTAACTTTTTATACGCTTCTACTGAATCAGTTTTTTAATTAATTTGCCACTTTTAATTAAATTCAATTTGAGGTTTTTCGTTTTTATTTACAATAATATTTTCTTATATTTTAATATAATTTCATTGTTTCAATTAATATTTTTTTAACAATTTATTTTACATTTTTTGTATTGATTTTAAATCATTTGCCAGCCTTTGTGATTTTGAGTTCAATGCGGGGGGTTGTTTTCATGGCTGTAAATCCAAAAAAAATGCAATATTTTGTTTTGAAAACAGGATAAATAAAGTATTTAAATGAATAATCACCAATTAGGGTCAAAGTTCAAACAAAGCTCATTTAAATGTATAATTGTTTTTATACCCTTCACCACAATAGAGGGAGGGGTATTATAAGTTTGTGCTGATGTATATAACGCATAGATATCTTAGACCCACCTTTTAGTATACCAATAGGCTTAGAATCACTTTCTGAGTCGATTTTGCGTTGTCCGTCCGTCCGTCCGTCTGGCTGGACCCCCATGTAAACCTTGCAATCAAACTGCAGGTCGCAATTCTTAAGATAATTTGATGAAATTTGACACAGATCATTTTTTTTGATAATGGGACCATGGCAATTCGTCAAAATCGGTCCATTATTTATGGTTCCTCCCAAAGGTCCCACTTAAAACACACTAAAAGATTAAAAAAATCACTAAAATGCTCGTAAATCTGAAGATAATAAGAATTGTTACAACTGTAGTCAATTTGTCAAATTTCGAGATAATCGGTGCACATTTGATCCTAGCTGTCATATAAGTTCAAATAACGGAAACTGTGTAAGTATATAAGTTTCGAGAAAATGTTTGTATGATGGCAAAATTTAGCAAATATTTGTCTTTATTTGAGGAATCATTTCCCCAAAAATGCCTTAAGGTATGCTATTTTTTTGGCATGTAATGGTAAAGGGTATCGTATGGTCGGTCTTGACCGACTATAGCACTTTTTTGCTTGTATAAAATATCCAGAGCGCCTTAGGGCATATCGGTTGTTGTTATTGATGAGTTTACAGCCCACAATCATCTAAACTTTTAGTCTGATTGGAACAGTATGTATGAAAGAATTACAAATAGGGGCCCAGCCTTTCCAAATTTTGGATTTATGGTCACTCTGTGTTTTTACGGGGTGAACTATTGGACGTCAAAGTAGACCACTTCGAAAGTAAAACAGCTTTTGAACTGTGTAGCTCTTTTAATTATTGAACAATATAATGGATTTCTTACATTTTGAAAAGAGTTTAGATAGACGAAGAAAAAGAAGGGTTTCTTTACTATGATAACTTTAATGGGTTTTAAGTTATTTCATATCAAAAATAAGAAAATAAAAAATGTTTTGACAAACAAACGAATATGTTTTGATATCAAATTTTATGAATGTTTTTGCAAAATAAATTATTTTTGAAATCCCTAAGGTATGCTACACAATATTTGCTTAAAAGTCTGAGATTTCGTTCCATATTGAGTGCGGTAATAAAGCTTAAATTTTAGCATCAGAAGTACGTAATTTGTCTATCAAAAGAATAATTTTCATTTGCATTAAAATATATTTCTTTGAAGAAAACCTTTGAAATTACATCATTTAAGCAGCTTAAAAAGTTCTTACCTCCTTATAATATGCATTTATATGCAGTCAATTTCACTTCGAGTAGCTCTGCAAGTAAAGCCTTGATTTCTTTATACCTCATTAAACTAATGCAGAACTAAATTCATTGAGATAACTCATAAAGTAAATCAAGTGAAGTAGTTTTCATTCAACACTTTCTTTTAGCCCAAAAAATGGCATTTAAGAAAATTCACCCCAAGCAAGTCAAGAAGATTTTGTAGAAAATTTAGAACTAAAGTTAATAGAAAAATTTAAGTAAAGAACCCCATTTATTTTATTGGCTTAATTTCAAACAAAAATAGAACTTTATAAAATTTACTTAAAAAAGTGTTTAAAGGGGGAAAAGTAGTAATAAAGTGGCACTAAAAAATGGAAATAAATTCCAAGTTCATAAGATTTTAGAAACAAATGAAATAAAAAAATAATTTACTTTGTTAACAAAATATTTGAAAACTAATTTAAATGCAATTAAGTTGACTTTTATTAATATATCTCGCTTCACCTCGAGAGAAATGCGATGATTTAAGCATTAGTGTACACTATTATGCTACCATAGCCCTCGAATTTATCCCTACAAAATGACTAAATCAAATTTGTGAGGAATTTTTTATGTATTATGCTAAAACCTTTCAGTTCAGTTTTTACTATGACCGAATGCGTCTTATTTTCTGAGTCTTACTATCTTATATTTGTTCCGAAATCTTTAAAATTGTATTTTCTACAACAGCTGAGATTCTTGGCTTTAATACGAATTTTTAATATTTAAAATCCCTTTAAAAACACCAAAGTTATAAGCAGATATCCCGAATAACCTCTTAATTAATATCAATCATACGCACCGTATAACCATTTTGATATTTTTCAAAATTTTAGACAAATTATCAGATTTTTTATAATTTTTTTCAACTATTATTTAATATTTTTATTTTTCTTATTATAAAAACTTCAAGACAACCAAGAACTTATTAATCTTAGCACTTCTTATTTACAATTTACATTAAAAATAATATTTTTTTTTTTTTTGGATTTCAATATTTTATAATTTTAATATTGCAGACAAATACATAGAATTCTGCCAAGTTTCTTTCGAAAACTTAGAGTCTTAGCTTTAATACGAATTTTTAATATTAAAAATCCCTTTAAAAATACCAAAGTTCTAAGCAGATATCCCGAATAACCTCTTAATTAATATTAATCATACGCAACGTATATTTTGACAGTATCTAAGAACAGTATAATCTCAAGTGGGCGTGACCCCTCTCATATAGATCAAATAAATTAAAAAAATGAGAAATATGTATGACAAGATCAAAATGATTTAACCGAAGTAATTAAAGTTTTTAATGTGAAAATTTTTATACTATAGGATAGTTTTTCGCTTTTTGAGTTTTTTGAAAATGGACCGATGGAGACATTTTTTCTAAATGTTTTTTTTTAGTCCAAGTTAGGATTCTACATAAAGAATAATTTACCATAACCACTTTTACGCAGGGACCGAAAATAAATGTTATTTTTAATTTCTAATTAAAAAAAGCAACCGCAAGGAAATGTCGGAGAATAAAACTAAGTATACTGTTTTGATAGTCTTGGACCAAATTTTCATAAAATGCGATGATTTTTAAAAATCTGATTTTAATTTTTTAGAGAAAAAAATAACAGATATTTTTAACTTTTATTTTTTTGAGCAAAAATAAAAGTTATTTTTAAACTTTTATTTTTTCGAGCAAAAATAACAGTTATTTTTGACTTTTATTTTTTCGAGCAGAAATAAAAGTTATTTTTTGACTTTTATTTTTTCGAGCAGAAATAAAAGTTATTTTTTGACTTTTATTTTTTCGAGCAGAAATAAAAGTTATTTTTTGACTTTTATTTTTTCGAGCAGAATTTTTTGTGTTTTCAACCCTAATTATGATTGCGAAACTCAACTCCATTAATTTTTAAGCATATGCAAATTATTTTCACTGAAAAATTATCTTTGTTTGACAAAAATTTTCAATAAATTTATCACGAATTTAAGCAAAAATAACTTTTATTTCTGCTCGAAAAAATAAAATTAAAAAAATAACTTTTATTTCTGCTCGAAAAAATAAAAGTCAAAAATTACTGTTATTTTTTATCGAAAAAAAAACCTTTTATTTCTGCTCGAAAAAATTAAAGTTAAAAAATAACTTTTATTTTTGCACGAAAAAATAAAAGTTAAAAACTAACTTTTATTTTTGCTTGAGAAAATAAAAGTCAAAAATAACTGTTATTTTTTATCGAAAAAAAAACCTTTTATTTCTGCTCGAAAAAATAAAAGTCAAAAAATAACTTTTATTTTCTGACTTTTACGATAAAAGTTATAACAGTTACGGTCCCTGCTTTTACGCCCTCTTTTTTTATTTATCTAAAAATCGGAAAACGGCTGCACGGATATTGATTTGGTATCTTCAAATAACGATTGTTTGAAGATTTTTCATGATTATTTGATGGTTGTTTGACGATTGTTTGACAGTTGTTTGATGATTGACCGATGACTGTTTGAAGATTTTTAATGATTGTGTGATAATTGTTTCACGATTAACTGGAGATTTTCTGACGATTGTCTTATAATTGTTTGATGGTTATTTGATGATTGTTTGATAGTTTTTTTATATATATATAAAAATTTGTTCGTTGGTTGATATTTGCGGGTCCATGGCTTTCGAAAATGATCAAAGCACACACTAATGTGGACCACTGACATTCGGAAAAGTCAATTAAATACATACGCAAATACATTAACCCCTTGACGTATCAATCTGCGCAACGAAGTTCGCTTCCAACTGTTCGCACACAAGTTGCACTAAACAAACCGGTTTTGATGCTTAAGAACAGTCGCAAAACGAGTATGACTCGTGATAATCATGTTAGGCACATAAATAGTACCACGAGTCGGACTCGTGATAATCATGTTAGGCACAGAAATTGTACCACGAGTCAGACTCGTGGAAATACGTCAAGGGGTTAATAAAGGATTGAATTAAAAAAATAATAAACAAATGTTACATTAATTAAAATTTTTAAATAAAGGGGTAAGACAGCAATAATTAGAAATCTATCAACCCGGGAAACGTCGGGTTCAAGCAGCTATAGTTTGAATTAGTAAAAACTATTTTTTGTCAAACTCTTCAATTATAATTTTGATTGTCCTTTAAAAATTAGAACCTGTAACATTTTGAATTTTTCAAAAATTTATATATTTCGATATCAGTTACCGTTTTTAATTTAAAACTTATGCATATTTATGCATTTGTGAACTCTTTTTAAAAGATTCAATTTACTTTTCAAATAGTGAATATTTTCTGGGACAATATTTACTTAATTTTTTCTCTAGCTTTCGCCCTATCTCTTGTTCTTTCTTATCATTTGTAATATGCAAATGTTTCTATGTGTGATTACATTTACATTTGATTTATGTGTGTGTGTGTGTGTATGTAAGTAATATTTGTTTATTTATACATGAATGTTTTGTGCATTGCATTCATTTCCGGTTGTTGTTGTGTAGTTGAGAGATAAGAATGAAAAATTGATATACAAGAATTAGGTTTTTGTTTTAAGTTCTTTTCACAAAATCTGAGGCCAAATCGTTGCACTCTATATACATATCTGTGGCTTGATGCTAAAACGGCCAATGTCAAAAAAACTAATTTTGAGAAATTCAGAAATGAAATTTTTATAAGATTTTGTTTTCCATACTGCTCAGCTAATTTCCAAATTTCGCTCAAAAAATTTGGGCTAGACATGTTATAATCCTATAGAGGGCATTGTAAAATCAGTTCTTTGAAAAAGATCCAAATTAAGAAAAAAAATATGATATAGGCCCTTTTAGCACTAACTACATACATTTTTTTTACATTTTATATTTTTTCTATGACATTGGCTCTTTTACAAGGAAATATTGACAAAAAAAGAACAATATTATTTAGCAACTGTATGTTATACTACTATAAAGTACCTGCTTGACCGAGCCTTGCTCGGAGCTTTATGATAAGCATTTTGATGCAAATTTTAAAGTTTTCATATATTTTCTTTTATAAAATACTAAAATAAATTAATAGGAAAGACATTACACAAACTTTTAGCCAAGTTTGAATTATTTTATTTATTTTGTCCGATCAACATATAGTTTACATGGTTTGCATAGTTTACAGTTTAACTCATTTTGAATAATTTTGGAAATTGGTCATACCAACAGAAACCTTTGTCGGCCTGATCAAATGCATAGTTTGCGATTTAATTAATTTTGAGTAGTTCTCAGTGACGCCACCTGTCGAAAGTTGTTCATATCTACTAAGAAACCTTCGTCTGCTTATGCGTAACAACTTTGCAAATGATCATAAGATGAACAAATGCACAGTTTTTTTAATTTAATTCATTTTGAGTAATTTTTAGTGGCGCCACCTGTCGGACTTTGCTCATTCCAGTTCATAAACCTTCGTCGGCTTATTCGCAAAAACTTTGCTAAAGATTGTAGCATGATTAAATGTACAGCTTACTATTAAATTGACTTTGAGTAAACTTCAGTTGCGCCACCTGTCCAAATTTCGTCATGCCAACTAAGAAACCTTCGTCGGCTCATGTGCAACAACTTTGCTAAAGATTGTAGCATGATCAAATGTACAGCTTTTGATTAAATTGACTTTGAGCAAGTTTCAGTAGCGCCACCTGTCGGAAATTATTCATACCAACTAAAAAGCCTTCGCCGGCTCATGCGCTACAACTTTGCCAAAGATCATAGCATGATCAAATGTACAGTTTACGATTTAATTAATTTTTAGTAATTTTCAGTGACGCCATCTGTCGGAAATTAGTATTATCAACTTCAAAACCTTAGCCGGCTTATCCATAACATCTTCGCTAAAGAGCATAAGATGATCAAGTTCACAGTTTTCTATTCTATAAAGAACATACATACAGACAAACGTTCATTTGTTTAAAAGGTATAACATTACAAATTTTTTCCCCTTTTTATCCCCTAATTTCAAAAAGTTCCATGTGCATATTTGGTACTTCTTTGGTACCAATTGAATTCGGTACATTTTATTAAAACGCATTACATAATTACTTTTTGAGAGAGTTAAGTTATCATTTTATCCCTTTTTTACCCATTTTGGCCCCAAAATCAAAAAAGCACTAAATACGTGTTTAATGTTTCTTTCATATCTATTGATTGCAGTTCAAAGTTTCTTTCTATATTCTTTAGTTTAAAATATAAGAGTGTATTAAAAAGATACCAAAAAAACTATTTGCACAATTTTTTACCCCCTATGGGACATAGTTTCAAAAAAGTACCAAACACCTGTCCGCTTATTTCCATAACTGTTAAAAGCATAATTTAAGTTTTGTTTCTATACCTATTACTTTAGGAGGTATAGCGTTTTCGATTTTTCCCCTTTTTACCCTCTTAGAGGCAAAGGTTCCAAAAGTCCCTTCTACTTCGACCTATACATCAAATTTACATATAGGTAAAAGTATGTAATTGGTTTCCCTAGTATTTACTTTGAACAAAATTCGATATCGTAACCTGGGGCCAAATTACCGCATTCGATATCGATCGAAAACTTAGACTTCTAAGAAAATATTGTGAAGTATACTTTAGGGATGCTCAAAGTTACTTCTATGCAAAAGATTTATTGAAATTTGGTATCCATTTTGATTCGTTTTTAAAAATATTTATTGTTCAATTAAAACTCTTTTACTATTGTTCATCTTTTGGCAAATAACTACAAAAAATAAAGTAAACTGAGCATCTTTTAAATAATTTTGATTATCCTTGAAGTATGCTATACAAATGTTTTGAAAATATCTAAGATTTCGATCGATATCGAATGCCGTAATTTGCGCCCAGGGCTTGGTTAGAAAAACATTCATCAAATTCCTGCCCTAAAAATATAAAAGAAAAAGAGTAAGAGGCTATATTTTGAGCAATTTTATTTTCTATCTTGATGCTAAAAGGGCCAATGTCAAAAATAATGGTTTAGAAAAAAATTGATTTAGTGGTTTTATTTTCCTTATATGTAAATACTAATATTACCCCAAAAACCCTTATAAATCTGTTTTGAGTTAAGTTAGAGATTAGCTGTTGGAGCCAAGTAAAAGAGTTTAAAGATGGGAGTCAAAACTGCAAAAATTGACATTGGCTGTTTTAGCACTCAATCACAGATTTAATATTTATTCCATTTTAAAAATTTATATTTGAAAACCTAAAATTGTAAACTGCAACTTTTTCAAGGTTTATATATCTATTTCTTGCCTTTAACTGCTCCGGAAAGAATGTAAAGTAAATTTTGTCATTGTCCATCATGCAACAAGACTCATACAAGCTTTCAGTTACAAATTCCAAAAACAATTTCAATGGACATATACCCAAATTCTAGCTGAGTACTTGTAAAATTTCAAAATCACTAGATGATTTTGTATAGAAACAGAGGAGCCTTGTTATCATCCTTCATCAAATTGTCTGTTATTTATCCTTTTTTGTGTTGCCAACAGATTAGAGGGAATTTCTTTCAAGTTTTTAAAACCAAGTTTTATTTTAAGGCAAAACAACTGATACTTTGTATATACAAAACTTTAGCTAAGTTTCATGTACAAACTTCATTACATTTTTGCATGTTTTTTGAACATAACTTTTTTCCCACAAGTGGACACATGTGTAAGGTATAACCATCTACATGTTGAAAGCATATGTTGCAGATATTTTTGTGAAAGTTATGTCTTGTCTGTAAGTAATATTTGAAGTTTTAAACAAAATGAAGCTGTTGCATGTCTAGGAAATTGGAAACACTAATTTCTGTTACCAGGTAACATTTGGTATATCAATAAATTCCAGACAAAAATGAGAAGATCTTAAATTGTTTTCAGGCTTAGATTATATGAAATTAAAGTGAAATTAAATATAAAATGCCAAAAATTTAAAAAAGCTTGTTATAGTCTAGTAGTTTTAATGAAAAAGTTAAAAAACTAAAAAATTATGTGAATTAATATTAATCATACGCACCCTATGACCAAAAACTATTTTGGGTTTATTTCAGGTTTTCTAAAATATTAAAATAAATTTGATTAAATATTTTTAATAAATATTTTCATAAGCTATAAAATCTAATAAAAACCATATGATAATTCTAAAGAAACTTCAATCAAATTCCATTTGAATGTTCAGCGAATTATACTATCTCTTGTAAAATTTGCAACAAATTTTTTGTTCAAATCATTTATATTTTTCTGTGAACTATTTGTATTTTCTGTTGAATATTTATCACTTTAACAGTTTCATTTATTTTTCATATTTAATTTTTTTTTAACAATTTACATACATCTTTCCAAAAAAAGTAAAATATTTTATATCGAGTGTTAAAGTAGACATGGCGTATGATTGATATTAATATCAGCTGCCAGTTAAGGGATACCAAATAAATATTTCAAATATTTTACAACAGAATCTCAACAACATTTCCCATAAAAAACAATTTTAAACTTCAAAATGTTAACATTTTTAATTAAAATCCAATTTATAAGAAAATTTAATTGAAAATATATAAAGTTGAGATTTTAAAAACTAAAATTTAACCTCATAAATATTTTCATAAATTTTGTGAAATCAATTTGCTTAAAAACTACTTCCGGGCATTGAAGAATTTATCTAATGAAAGAGCTTATAAAGGGGGCATGTTATCTCCTTGTTTTCCTTAAAGCTTTTGTTTGTATTTGCAAAAAAAAATTTGACTTAAAAGTCATATATTACAAAACTTTTTGACCTATTTTTGTATTTTTCTTTGAGACTTATAACAAAAATTGTTTTATAGCAAATGTGTAAGGGGCAAAGACTACTTGAACAAATAAGAAATGGAAAAAGAAAAGTTCGGTTGGGGGTATATTTACATAAAAAGTAAAAAAATAGAAAGTAAAATGGGATACAAAAATTCATTTAAAATTTTTCAAAATAAGAAGACAATAAATAAAATTTGTTTATAGGCTAGCCAAGTGTCCAGTGTAGTCATAGGACCAATTATATGTAGCTCTGGTTACAACTGTAGTCAAAACTCTACTTAGGTTTTAACTTACGTTTCTACCTGTTTCAAGCCCACACTGGGACTTGAACTCACCTCCCTACATCAGAGAATCTTTCACTGAGCCAAATCATAAGTTAAAAACCTGCCAGCTTATAGTTTACTTATATAATTGGGGGTCAATTTTTTTTTTTCTGAAGTGTTTGCCAAAATAAATGAACAATTTTATGTTTCTATTGTTATCTCAGGAATTTTATTACCATAATGTTGCCTATTGGCATTATGTTGCCTATAAGCAACATCCAGTCTGTTGGCGAAACTGCTTTACAAAATTTCGAGAAGTCAAATTTTTAAAAAAAGCTCAAACTTCAAGATACATAAATAATTTTTTGCTCTTAGAATGTTTATTTTATTGCTTATGTAAAACAATTAGAAAAATTAAAAAAAAATTAAACCCAATTGACCTATTTTTTATTAAAATTATGGTGTATAGAAATTTGACATTTTTTATAAAATTCAATTTTCTGGATTCGTTAAATTTGTGATAATTTTTATTCTTGAAATCTAAAGAGAATATACGGGACTATATAACTGCATTTCAGAAGATTGCAAAATGGGATTGATTTTTTTTTTTAATATGTTCGAAAACAAAAAAAAAATTGACAAATTTCGTTCTATAATGATTGACTGACTCACTTAAGTTTTGATTTAAAATAAACCTAGAACCCCATTTTCTTTTTAATATGTTCGAAAACACAAAAATCTTCCTAAAAATTTGACAAATTTCGTTCTATAAAGATTGACTGACTCACTTAAGTTTGGATTTAAAATAAATCTAGAACCCCAGTTTCTTTTTAATATGTTCGAAAACACAAAAATCTTCCTAAAAATTTGACAAATTTCGTTCTATAATGATTGACTGACTCACTTAAGTTTTGATTTAAAATAAACCTAGAACCCCATTTTCTATGAAGATTTAATAAAACATTAACTTTAAATAAAAAACACGTCTGTTAGTTTATCTAATAAAAGGCTCTACTAACACTCCTTTGGTTACCTTATTTTTCTTTTCTCTATATAAGCCGCAATTCTAAATTCGGCACACGTCTATTAGTTGACCCAAAAAGGAAGTCTACTTATTTTGATTGAAATCCGTAGATTCCTAGGGGGGCCTGCCTTAGACTTGCACTCAAATCCAATTTGATTAAAAAGTTACGCCTAAACGACTGCAATACTTTTTCCATAAATTATGGATAACACTTTATCTGACTTTTTTTAGATAATGTTGAACTTTGTTCTAAGATCGATAAATTTCGGTGAATTTTTTTCTAAAGAAGAGACTTTCGCCTTTCACGTGCTTATGGTGGAAGCTTTTTCGATTTCCCAGTATTTCCTAAACTATATAGGCAAACGTTTGGCTAAAAGTTGTGATATTTCTCTACGCTTTCCCTACACAATCATTTACATATTATATTCTTGGCTGATCAAATTTCGTATAGTCAAATCAAAATGGAATTAAGCGCAGATTTAATTCCACCCTTTAATTAATTTTAACTTTATATCAAACTCATATGAAGTTTACTGTGGGGATTAACTTATAAAATCGTCATCAGTTAAAACTTTATTTCTCGATGATTTACTAAAATGACAAACGTTTCCGTTCCAAGTACCGGAAAGAAATGACTCGTACTCCAACCAAGAACTGTCATTTTTATTTATACAGTAACAAGAAAAGAACATTAAAATTAAAAATAAAATCATTTATTACAATAACTACTCCTAACATTTGTAGTGGCCTAGAAATGGTGGGCAACACTGATCTAAAGTCGACTTTTATGCTCCTGGGAAAATTTTTTTTTTAAACATATCCATATTAAAATGCTTCAGATTTTTTGAGAAAAAAGTAGCTTCAGAGTATAATGCCAGTTTTCATTGTAATTATAACTCAAGAACGGGTTCACCTATTCAAACCAAATGTTTAGGTTTTGTTCCGTCTATTTAGGAGATGGTTTAAAAGTAGTTTGCTTAAAATTGGTCCAGCGATTCTTCATTTAAAACATTTTTTGTAACAAATTAATAAGTATTGTAAAATCCATGGAAATTTTTTATATTTACATATTTATTATTCAATATGTAAATATAAAAAATTTCCATGGATTTCATAAATACTTACTTTCCATATATTATATAAACTCTATAAATTATCTTCTTCTAAAACTATTTTTATAAAAAATGAATGTTTGTCTGTCTGTCCTTTAAAGAATAGTAAACTATGCATTTGATCATATTAAGATCTTAAGAAAAATTGTTACTTAGTTTCGACAGGTGGCGCCACTGAAAATTACTTAAAATTAATTAGACATTTGATCATGTTATGATCTTTAGCAAACTTGTTGCGCATGTGCCGACGAAGGTTTCTAAGTTGGTATGACCAATTTGCGGCAGGTGGTGCCACTGGTAATGACTCAAAATGAATTAAATCGTAAACTGTATATTTGATCATGCATTGATCTAAAGCAAAGTTGTTGCTCATAAGTCGATTGAGGTTTCTAAACTGGTATGACCAATTTCCGAAAGATGACGCCACTAAAAATTACCCAAAATTAATTAAACTGTGCATTTGATCATTCGATTGCACATATGTCGATGAAGGTTTCTAAGCTTGTGCGTAGAATTTCTGATAGACAAGGACACTGAAAATTATTTAAAATGGATTGAATCATAAACTATGCATTTGATCATGTATTGATCGGACAAAATTGATAAAATGATTCCAGATTAATTAACTTTCTATAAGAAAAGTGATCGATCGATCACTTAACTTTTCTTTAAGAAAAGTGATTGATCGATAACTTAACTTTTCAATAAGAAAAGTAATCGATCGATCGATCACTTAACTTTTCAATAAGAAAAGTAATCGATCGATCACTTACTTTTCCATAAGAAAAGTGTTCCATCGATCACTTACTTTTCCATAAGAATAGTGATAGATCGATCACTTAACTTATCTATAAGAAAAGTGATCGATCGATCACTTAACTTTTCTATAAGAAAAGTGATCGATCGATCACTTAACTTTTCTATAAGAAAAGTGATCGATCGATCACTTAACTTTTCTATAAGAAAAGTGATCGATCGATCACTTAACTTTTCTATAAGAAAAGTGATCGATCGATCACTTAACTTTTCTAAAAGAAATATGATGGAAATATTACTTAACTTTTCTATAAGAAACGTGATCGATCGATCACTTAACTTTTTTATAAAAAAGTGATCGATCGATCACTTAACTTTTTTATAAGAAAATTGATCGATCGATCACTTAACATTTCTATAAGAAAAATTAACTTTTCTTTAGGAAAAAGTGATCGATCTCTAAACTTTTCTTTAAGAAAAAAGACCGATCACTTAACTTTTCTTTAGGAAAAGTGATCGACCACTTAAGTTGTATTTAAGAAAAGTAATCGATCACTTAAGTTTTCTTTAGGATCGATCGATCACATAACTTAGCTATAAGAATAGTGATCGATCGATCACATACTTAGCTATAAGAATAGTGATCGATCGATCAATTAACTTTTCTATAAGAAAAGTGATCGATCGATCACTTAACTTTTCTATATGAAAAGTGATCAATCGATCACTTAACTTTTCTATAAGAAAAGTGATCGATCGATCACTTAACATATCTATAAGAAAAATGAACTTTTCTTTAAGAAAAAGTGATCGATCACTTAACTTTTCTTTAGGAAAAGTGATCGATCACTTAACTTTTTTTAGGAAAAGTGATCCACCACTTAAGTTGTCTTTAGGAAAAGTGGTCGATCAGTTAACCTTTCTTTAGAAAAAGTGGTCAAACACTTAAGTTTTCTTTAGGAAAAGAAATTGATCACATAACTTTTCTATAAGAAATCTCCGAGTTAACATCAAATTGTAGTTTAAAGGATTTTTTGGATTTTCTTATGACTTTTTTCAATTACACACTTCATTTACTCCTTGTTCCTTCAAAAACTGCCAAAATTTTAGTTAATATTCTTCCTCAGCCTCCGATTTAATATCAATCATACGCCCCATATTAAATTTTTAGTTAAAAGAGATTTTTAGGGCTTTCTTCAAACTTTTTTCAACCTCATTAAAAATACTGCCCTTCAGAAATTTTCAACACTTTATATTTCCAAGAAAGACAAGAATCTTAGCTTTTATTTTAATTTCAAATTTTCTTAATTTTTCAAAAATGACTAAAGTTATAGACATTTTTCTTTCACAACCTTCGAATTAATATCAATCATACGCCCAATATAAAATTTTTAGTTTAAGGAAATTTTAAGGATTTTCTTATAACTTTTTTTTATCCTATTAGAGATATTGTCCCTTAGAAACTTTCAACACTTGCTTTACTTTCTGATTGATGATTTACATCATCATCTTAAGTAAAATTTTTTAATTTCTTGAGTGTTTGACATAATAAAATCATTAATTTTGTATAAGCTTCTGTCATAATTTTAACAAGGATCTCATTGGTTTTGGGAAAAATTTATAGTAACTGCTAAATTATTCATCTAGAAAAAGTTTCTATTGCCTAAAATGATAGATATGCTAAGAAATATATGAAAATTATGATATTTTAAGTAAAACCAAGACAAGGTATCAGTTATTTTGAGTTAGAACATAAAAGTTATATCAAGACTATTGAAAATTTCGTAAATTAAATAGAATAAGAAGCAAATGTGTTTCTTTTAAAAACGTTTATTAAAACTAATTAACTGTAATGGAAAATTTTAATAATTTATTTAAAATATGCTCAAATGGGGCCATAAAGTAATAAAGGAGATTGGTCCAAAAATAATACTTTGGAAATGTATCAAACTGGAGCTGAAAATAAGCCTTAATGACCTAGTGTTATATCTATCAGTAAATTTCAAAAGGAATTCTAATCATCTAATTCTAATTTTGATATAAATTTCCTATGGCAAGCTTCCGATAGGGGGTAAGAATTTTTCTAAGATCCTTGTCAATACAGGAATATGAAGATTTTTTAATAATAACTGGCCAGATTAATTAGGTCATTTCTCAAAAATATAAAATTTGTTGAATGGTGCGTATGATTGATATTAATTAGGAGGTAGGGCTGGAAAATGGCCTATAACTTTGGTGTTTGTAAAGGGATTATAAATATTTAAAATTTCTGTTAAAGCTAAGACTCTAAGCTGTTGAAACAAATTTGAAAGGAAATCTAAATATTTATCTGCAATATTAAAATTGTAGAATATTGAAATCCTAAAAAAAATCCATTTTGGAAAATGCTTAATTAGAAATAAAATGTGGTGAAATTGATAAGTTCTTGGTTGTGTTGTAGTTTTTGTTATAAGAAAAATAACAGAAATTAATAATTGTTTATAAAAATCCTTAAGACTCTAGTCATTTATATAAAATTCTGAAAAAATATCAAATTTTTTATACGGCGCGTATGATTGATATTAATTAAGAGGTTATTCGGGAAACTTGCTTATAACTTTGGCGTTTTTAAAGATATTTTAAATATTTAAAATTTGTATTAAAGCTAAGACTTTAAGCTAATGAAAAATACTTGCAAGGAATTCTAAATATTTATCTGTAATATTAAAATTCTAGAATATTAAAACGATAAAATAGATGATTTTTGGAAAATGCTAAATTGGAAAACTAAAGTGATAAAAGTGATAAGTTCTTGGTTGTTTTGTAGTTTTTATAATAAGAAATGTAATAAACTTTAATAATAATTCATAAAACTTGTGAAAACTTTGTTCATTTGTCTAAAATTCTGAAAAAATATCAAAATTGTTTTACCGTGCGTATGATTGATATTAATTAATAGGTTATTTGGGAAATTTGCTTATAACTTTGGTGTTTTAAAAGGGATTTTAAATATTTAAATTTCATATTAAAGCTAAGACTCTTAGCCAATGAAAAATACTTACAAGTTATTCTAAATATTTATTTGCAATATTAAAATTCTAGAATATTGAAACGATACAAAAGATGATTTTTGGAAAATGCTAAATTGGAAAACTAAAGTGATAAAAGTGATTAGTTCTTGGTTGTTTTGTAGTTTTTATAATAAGAAATGTAATAAAATGTAATAATAATTCATAAAAATTGTGAAAACTTTCTTCATTTGACTAAAATTCTGAAAAATATCTGAATTGTTATACAGTGCGTATGATTGATATTAATTAAGAGGTTATTTGGGAAATTTGATTATAACTTTGGTGCTTTTAAAGGGATTTTTAATATTTTAAATTCGTATTAAAGCTAAGACCCTAAGCTGTTAAAGGAAATACCACTTAAGGACAAATATCAGACAGTAGGACGAAAAAAATAAGACTCTTTCGGTCACAATAAAAATTACTCTGAAAACTTCTAGCTGAATATAGAAAAATTTAAGCAAAAATCTTATGTAATCGTTGCATAAAGTTGAATTCTTGAGTTTGACAAGGATTTTAGAGTACACTGACACTATAATCCTGGTATAGCTTTCAAAGTTAAGCGACATATATTAATAAAAAACAAAGTCATTTACTTGATATTAGTTTTCATGTATTTCGTTAACCAAAAAAATAATTTCTTTATTTTGTTTGTTTCAAAAAGTTCGTAAATTTATAATTAATTGCCATTTGTATAACACTTTATTACAAAATTTCCCCTTAAACACCCAAAAACACTTTATTAAGCCAATTAAATAAAGTTCTCTTTATGTTTAAAATTAATCCAGCAAAATTAATGGGGTCCTTTACCTAAACTTCAGTATTAAATTTTCTACAAAATATTCAATTGCCTTGGGTGGATTTCCTTCAAGTAACAGCTGCTTTGAAATGTCATTTTTGGGCTATTAGAAAGTGTTTCAATAAAAATTCCTTCAATTCGTTTACTATATGAGTTATCTAAATGAATTTAGTTCTGCAAGAGTTTAGTGAGGTAGGCTTTACTTTCAGAACTAGTCGAAGGGAAATTGACTGCATATAAATGCATATTATAAACAGACAGACGGACAACGCTCAATTGTCTTAGAATTTCAAAGGGATTCAGAATTTATATCGGTTTTGATTTTTGAGCCAATATTAAGGAAATTACAAACCGAATGACAATCTCAATATACTCCCCATTCTTTTTGATGGTGGGTATAATTATAATGAGGTCATGGGACTACTGACCTTAAGATGTAAGATTTATATGTCTTCTGTCTGCATTTTCTACTCAGCCACCATTTAAATGATTAATTACGCCGAAATCCACATTAATAAGTTTTTTTACAAATTTTTCCATCAACATGAAAATATTTTCTAAGCCGCCATATTGTTTTATCTTTTCAAACCACACCCACATTTTTAAATCTAAAATGGAAGTTTACAAATTTCCTTCACTTCCTGTTAACACAACACTTCTGTTTTTTGTGTTCTCCAAAAAGCCTTTAAATGAAACCAATTCTTAAAAAAGCAACTACAAATATTATGTAAAACATATGCTTAGGCATACAGTCGCTAACACAAAAAACCACCTTAAATTTTAATTAAATTTTTGGTTTATTTTTATTAAAAGAGTAGGGATTTGTTGTTATCGTCTAGTAGTTTTCTGGTTTCTATTTGTAGTTAATACCTTCTTAAGGTGTTAAAGTCTTCCTATCGTCAACTTTTCTATAGAAAAGTCTTCCTATCGTCAACTTTTCTATAGAAAGTCTTCCTATCGTCAACTTTTCTATAGAAAAGTCTTCCTATCGTCAACTTTTCTATAGAAAAGTCTTCCTATCGTCAACTTTTCTATAGAAAGTCTTCCTATCGTCAACTTTTCTATAGAAAAGTCTTCCTATCGTCAACTTTTCTATAGAAAAGTCTTCCTATCGTCAACTTTTCTATAGAAAAGTCTTCCTATCGTCAACTTTTCTATAGAAAAGTCTTCCTATCGTCAACTTTTCTATAGAAAAGTCTTCCTATCGTCAACCTTTCTATAGAAAAGTCTTCCTATCGTCAACTTTTCTATAGAAAAGTCTTCCTATCGTCAACTTTTCTATAGAAAAGTCTTCCTATCGTCAACTTTTCTATAGAAAAGTCTTCCTATCGTCAACTTTTCTATAGAAAAGTCTTCCTATCGTCAACTTTTCTATAGAAAAGTCTTCCTATCGTCAACTTTTCTATAGAAAAGTCTTCCTATCGTCAACTTTTCTATAGAAAAGTCTTCCTATCGTCAACTTTTCTATAGAAAAGTCTTCCTATCGTCAACTTTTCTATAGAAAAGTCTTCCTATCGTCAACTTTTCTATAGAAAAGTCTTCCTATCGTCAACTTTTCTATAGAAAAGTCTTCTTATCGTCAACTTTTCTATAGAAAAGTCTTCCTATCGTCAACTTTTCTATAGAAAAGTGTTCTTATCGTCAACTTTTCTATAGAAAAGTGTTCCTATCGTCAACTTTTCTATGGAAAAGTCTTCCTATTGTCAACTTTTGTATGGAAAAGTCTTCCTATCGTCAACTTTTCTATAGAAATATCTTCCAATCGTAAAGCTTTTCTATTGAAATGTCTTCCTATCGTTAACTTTTCTATAGAAAAGTCTTCCTATCGTCAACTTTTCTAAAGAAAAGTCTTCCTATCGTCAACTTTTCTATAGAAAAGTCTTCCTATCGTCAACTTTTCTATAGAAAAGTCTTCCTATCGTCATTTTTTCTATAGAAAAGTCTTCCTATCGTCAACTTTTTTATAGAAAAGTCTTCCTATCGTCAACTTTTCTATAGAAAAGTTTTCCTATCGTCAACTTTTATATAGAAAAGTCTTCCTATCGTATACTTTTCTATAGAAAAGTCTTCCTAACGTCAACTTTTCTATAGAAAAGTCTTCCTATCGTCAACTTTTCTACAGAAAAGTCTTCCTATCGTCATCTTTTCTATAGAAATGTCTCCCTATCGTCAATTTTTCTATAGAAATATCTTCCTATTGTCAACTTTTTTATAGATATGTCTTTCTATGGTCAACTTTTCTATAAAAATGTCTTCCTATCGTCAACTTTTCTATAGAAATGTCTTCCTATCGTCAACTTTTCTATAGAAATGTCTTCCTATCGTCAACTTTTCTATAGAAATGTCTTCCTAACGTCATTTTTTCTATAGAAATGTCTTCTTAACGTCAACTTTTCTATAGAAATGTCTTCCTAACGTCAACTTTTCTATAGAAATGTCTTCCTAATGTCAACTTTTCTATAGAAATGTCTTCCTAACGTCAACTTTTCTATAGAAATGTCTTCCTAACGTCAACTTTTCTATAGAAATGTCTTCCTAACATCAACTTTTCTATAGAAATGTCTTCCTAACGTCAACTTTTCTATAGAAATGTCTTCCTAACACCAATTTTTCTATAGAAATGTCTTCCTAACGTCAACTTTTCTATAGAAATGTCTTCTTAACACCAATTTTTCTATAGAAATGTCTTCCTATCGTCAACTTTTCTACAGAAATGTCTTCCTATCGTCAACTTTTCTATAGAAATGTCTTCCTATCGTCAACTTTTCTATAGAAATGTCTTCCTATCGTCAACTTTTCTATAGAAATGTCTTCCTAACGTCAACTTTTCTATAGAAATGTCTTCCTAACGTCAACTTTTCTATAGAAATGTCTTCCTAACGTCAACTTTTCTATAGAAATGTCTTCCTAACATCAACTTTTCTATAGAAATGTCTTCCTAACGTCAACTTTTCTATAGAAATGTCTTCCTAACACCAATTTTTCTATAGAAATGTCTTCCTAACGTCAACTTTTCTATAGAAATGTCTTCCTAACACCAATTTTTCTATAGAAATGTCTTCCTATCGTCAACTTTTCTACAGAAATGTCTTCCTATCGTCAACTTTTTTATAGAAATGTCTTCCTATCGTCAACTTTTTTATAGAAATGTCTTCCTATCGTCAACTTTTCTATAGAAATGTCTTCCTAACGTCAACTTTTCTATAGAAATGTCTTCCTAACGTCTACTTTTCTATAGAAATGTCTTCCTAACGTCAACTTTTCTATAGAAATGTCTTCCTAATGTCAACTTTTCTATAGAAATGTCTTCCTAACGTCAACTTTTCTGTAGAAATGTCTTCCTAACGTCAACTTTTCTATAGAAATGTCTTCCTAACACCAATTTTTCTATAGAAATGTCTTCCTATCGTCAACTTTTCTATAGAAATGTCTTCCTATCGTTAACTTTTCTATAGAAATGTCTTCCTATCGTCAACTTTTCTATAGAAATGTCTTCCTATCGTCAACTTTTCTATAGAAATGTCTTCCTATCGTCAACTTTTCTATAGAAATGTCTTCCTATCGTCAACTTTTCTATAGAAATGTCTTCCTAGCGTCAACTTTTCTATAGAAATGTCTTCCTAACGTCAACTTTTCTATAGAAATGTCTTCCTAACGTCAACTTTTCTATAGAAATGTCTTCCTAACGTCAACTTTTCTATAGAAATGTCTTCCTATCGTCAACTTTTCTATAGAAATGTCTTCCTATCGTCAACTTTTCTATAGAAATGTCTTCCTTTCGTCAACTTTTCTATAGAAATGTCTTCTATCGTCAACTTTTCTATAGAAATGCTTTCCTGTCGTCAACTTATCTATACAAATGTCTTCCTAACGTCAACTTTTCTATAGAAATGTCTTCCTAACGTCAACTTTTCTATAGAAATGTCTTCCTAACGTCAACTTTTCTATAGAAATGTCTTCCTATCGTCAACTTTTCTATAGAAATGTCTTCTATCGTCAACTTTTCTATAGAAATGCTTTCCTGTCGTCAACTTATCTATACAAATGTCTTCCTATCGTCAACTTTATGCCACACCCTTTACTATTTATTATAAATAAGCATTATTTTATACAGCGCCCCAGAGTATGCAGTATTTCCTATGCTGTTGAACAAGAGAAAAGTATGCTTTACTTTTTTGTTTTTAAAGTCTATTGTTTTATAGTTCTCGTTTTTACGAAATTTTCTTTACGTTTATTTTGAGGAAAATTTGAATTGTAATTAAAGTGAATTTTATGAGTTATTTTAATCAAGAGATTATTTAATTAATTTATAATTAAAATACTAAAATACTAACTAGAAAAACTACTAAAATACTCACTAGAGAAGGGCTGAAAGTTTGGAATATAAAAAGTTAAAAAATACTAAACAATGAAATATGGGATTATTACATATTGTACTAACAAAGTTAATTTTCAAGTCGTTATTTGAAATCATAGAAGCTTTCGAACTTTTTAACATTACTACTAGGCTTCTACTTACCAAAACAATTGCAGCATTTTAGGCTCTTAAAACTAAACAAATGCATATTTTTTGATAAAAACTGGTGCAAGTTATGAAATGTGAGTAAATTTAGAATAAATATTGACATTAGTTCTATTAGCTCTAATTGAACCCTTTCGAAACTAGTTTACATTTTGGGTTATTTACTCCATAATAACAAAAACTTCCAAATCCCTTTCAAATTACACATAATTAGAGAAAATTTAAAATCAGACAAATATCAATAAAACTTAAACAATACGAGCTTTAATTGAAAAGAATTTAAAATAAACTCTTAAATTGCCTTTAGATCCTCTTAAACGAGGAAACATATTAAAAACCAAAATCTACTTTTATTTATTTCCATTAACCCAAAAACCACGGCATACTTTTGGGTTTTATCATACAATTATGCCACAGAACTCATTAATTATATTTAGTATTAAAACTTCTTTTACATCTTAAGCTTTAAACAGATTTTTCAGATAAATAAAATATTTTATTTTTAAAATGGAAAAATATGAAACTCAATAAAATATTTTTTAAAAAACAGATTATTACTCATTATTATAAAATTGTATTCCCTTTGCGTTTAAATTTTAGAGCAAATGTATTGCAGAAATATTGTAATTGTGTTAATGGTTGTAAATAAGGACAACGCATAATTAAAAAAAAAATAATATTTATTCATTCGATATCGATGGAGATGTAAGATATTTCAGAAACATGTTTATTGCATACTTTTAGGATAATCTAAATAATATATAACATACAAGGTTCACTACATTGTAATTTTTTTGTGAAAAGTTTCCGGATAATTTAATTTAAAAGTCTGGGGCCAAATTACCGCATTCGACTTTTAAGCGAATATTGTGAAGTATACTTTAGGGATGTTCAAAGTTACTTAGATGCAAAAAGTTTATTGAAATTTGGTATCCATTTTGATTCGTTTTTAAAAATATATATTGTTCAATTAAAACTCTTGTGCTTTTGTTCATCTTTTGGCAAATAACTTAAAAAAAATATAGTAAACTATGCATCTTTTAAATAATTTTGATTATCCTTAAAGTATGCTATACAAATGTTTTGAAAATGTCTAAGATTTCGATCGATATCGAATGCCGTAATTTGGCGCCTGATTTCTCGATCGATATCGAATGCGGTGACTGAGGAGTGTGTTTTTAATGCATTACTTGTAATGCAATATTAATTGTTTTGGACTAATTTTAATTTTTCACCGAAAACTTATATTCTTGACGACATGCCTAAAAGTATAAAGCAACAAATTTTGCTTTACAATTAATTTATTGAAATCTAAGACTTGATTCAAAATTTAAAGGCTTGCAGCTACAAAATAGTTGAGCTTTATCAAAATATAATAAAATTTACTTGGTTTTTCTTTACCAAAATATAATAAAATTTACTTGGTTTTTCTTCATATTTGAAATTTTAAATTTGTCTCAAATTGGTTTCAAAACACCTTTTTTAATTTTTTGCAAATTTTGTTCCAAAAATTAAACAAATTGCGAATTATCTTCTCGATGTTTTAAAACAAACATATTTAAGAATAAAATTCAAAAAAAGTTGAAATCAATATCTAGAATCGTTTCGTCTTACCAGCAATTTTTCGCATTATTATTTGTTCTTTGAATCTTATTCTTCAAATCAAAAAAATATAGATTTCTATATTTCCTAATCTACGAACTTACAACAGCAGTTACATATTTTAAGGAAGAACAAAAATTTTGATCAATTTAAAAAGCTATAAAGAAATAATAATCCCAAATGTATGCTATACAACTCTTAATTAAAATCCTCCATAGAATGCAGTAATCATTATACCCTTCACCACCATAGGTGGAAAGGGTATTATAAGTTTGTGCTGATGTATGTAACGCATAGAAATATTTATCTTAGAGCCATCTTTTAGTATACCAATAGGTTTAGAATCACTTTCTGAGTCGATTTAGCGATGTCCGTCCATCCGTCCGTCTGGCTGGCTGGACCCCCATGTAAACCTTGCAATCAAACTACAGGTCGCAATTCTAAAGATAATTTGATGAAATTTGGCACAGATCATTTTTTTGATAATGGGACCATGGCTATTGAAATTTGTCAAAATCGGTGCATTATTTATGGTACCTCCCATAGGTCCCACTTTCCGAAATTGATATATTGGCCACAAAAATCAATATTTTTTCATGAAATTTAAAGCAAATACTGCTTATGTAAACTCAAATCACTGTACTAAATTTCGTTAAAATCAGTCCACATTTGATCATAGCTCCCATACAAACTCTTCTTTAAAAACGCACTTAATGAGACAAAATTCACTAAAACGATCGTAAATAATGAGAATTTTAAGTTTATTTTTATACATATATAATTTTTGTAACATCTGTAATTAATTTGCTAAGTTTCGAGATAATCGGTCCATAATTGACCCTAGCTCTCATATAAGTCCAAATTGAGGAAACATCTTAAATGTATAAGTTTTGAGGACATTTTTGTATGATGGCAAAATTTAGCAAATATTTGTCTTTATATAGTAAAAATTACACCTTTGACCTTAGTGGGTATCGTATGGTCGGGCTTGACCGACTATAGAACCTTCTTACTTGTTTTAAATAGAAATAATTCAAATCAATATTTTAGGAAGAATAAAAATTAATGTTAGGTCAAACAAAGACGTTCAACAGATCAATATGCAAAGCTAAAAAGATAACATTTTTTGAAAAGTCTTTATTAGTCGTTTCGAACAGAATAAATTTACATCTATATTTCAGAATGAACAAAAATTCAGATTAAGTCAATTAAAGGTCATCATCAGATCAACATAGAAAGAAATTACATCCCCAAAAGTATGCTCCTTTTACTAAAAATCCTATATATGATATGCAAATAATCGATGGAAAAAAGTCATATTAAAAAACAAGTAAGAAAGTTCTATAGTCGGTCAAGCCCGACCATACAATACCCTTCACTACTAAGGTCAAAGGTGTTCTTTTTCCAGTATAAAGACAAATATTTGCAAAATTTTGCCATCATACAAACATTTTCTAAAAATTTATATATTTAAGCTATTTCCGTCATTTGGACTTATAAGAGAGCTAGGGTCAAATGTGGACCGATTATCTCGAAATTTGGCAAATTAAAATTGCCAAAAAAATTCTCATTATCTTTAGATTTACGAACGTTTTAGTGATTTTTGTCTCATTTAGTGCGTTTTTAAAGAAAAGTTTGTATGGGAGCTATGGTCAAATATTAACCGATTTTAACGAAATTTGTTACAGAGATTTTGGTTTACATAAACAGTATTTCATTTAAATTTTATAAAAAAATATTGATATTTGTGGCCAATATATCAATTCCGGGAAGTGGGACCTATGAGAGGTACCATAAATAATAAATCGTTTTCGACAAATTTCAATAGCCATAGTCTCATTATCAAAAAAATAGTCTGTCCAAAATTTCATCAAATTATCTTTAGAATTGCGACCTTTAGAATGATTAAAAAGTTTTCATGGAGGTCCAGGCAGCCAGACGGATGGACGGATAACGCTAAATCGACTCAGAAAGTGATTCTAAGCCTATTGGTATACTAAAAGGTGGGTCTAAGACAAATATTTCTATACATTACATTACATCAGCACAAGCTTATAATACCCTTTCCACCTATGGTGGTAAAGGGTATAAATAGTTTATCATACTTATAGGAGCTTAAATTTTTAGCAAACAAAATATTTCTGAACATCCCCAAAAATATGCTACATAAGATTAAATTCACTATATTCGAACTTTAATCCTTATTTGTCATTTCATTTAAATAATTCAGCTTAAGTAAGTAATTGTATTTTTACGGAAATATTTAAATATTAGCTACAGTGAACTACTATTAATCATAGCATACCTACGGGGGTAAAATAATATAATAAACCCTAACTTTTATCCATGAATATTATTTGGTGGTTTTTGCTTAGTTTTATACATAATTCTAATATTTAATTTATTTTAATAAATAAACTTTTAATTGAATGATTACGAGTTAAAAGTTTTTCTTTTTATCTCTTTTTAATTAAATAATTTTAATAAAATTGAGATAAAAGCATACTTTTAGGCTGTTATTTGGAAGTAAAAATCATTGTTTGAAAAGGTTTCTGCTGATTTCAAATTTTCAAGTTTACTTCTAAACAATTATTTAAACTTAAGAGCTTAAGATGTCAATATAATTTTTTTTAATTAATGTAATATTATATTAAAATAATGTAGCCTTAATACAGTCTATACAATTAAATATATGTATTTAACACACTAAAGATTGGATTCATTAGTACTTAATACAAGATAAATTTTTGCTACATTTGTGTTTTTTATATAACTTATAAATATTTTGGAAATATATTGACATGGGACTTTGAACAAATACTGTAGTATACTTTTAGGGATATTTGGTTTATTTAGTTAAATTTGTTTTTTCTTAAATCTCTGCATCTCTTAAGCTATTTAATTTAGCAATCAATCTGTATATTTTTAAGGCTGTTCTCTGGATTCCAGGAAAATTGACAAAGTTGGTTGTTTATCGATCGATTAGGCAGGTGTCTTCATTTTCAAGAACTTCTTAACTTCAGACAGGTTGAGGTTGCAACAGAAATTAACTTAAGTGTTTTGTTCTATATTTAAATCAATCAATTAACCAATGAAATCGAAAAAGTCTAGATTCTTTTAAAGCCTTAAATCGATCTCTTTAAAAGCTCTAACATTTAATATTAAACATTTGTATTTTCTTAAGTATTATTAATATTTTATTTAAACCTGGTATGAGCTCCAAGCACTGTGTAGCGATTTTTGTTATACAATATTCCACCATCTAAATTCTTTTAGCCTTAAACTTTAATGTTATGCGCTATCCCTTAACAACTTTAAACAAATTGTGTCTAAAAACTACACAACATCGAGAGTCGTTGGGACACTCTTTGATGTATGTCACTAGTCTTGACAAATGATTGGTTTGTGGATTTATTGTAACATATACAAAATAAATCTCTTCCTTATCCAATGACACATTTTTCCAGCTCTATGATAGACTGACAGAAGGACAAGAATGTGGTATGTCTGTTGTTATAGCGAGAACAACAAAATGTGGTTAAAAGTAGGCAGTTAGTGATAGTTAAAATTGTTGATGAACTAAAGGCATTATTGCTCAATGAGCAAGTGTAACGAACATTTCTATAGAATAGTTGACGATAGGAAGACTTTTCTATAGAAAAGTTGACGACAGGAAGACTTTTCTATAGAAAAGTCGACGATAGGAAGACTTTTCTATAAAAAGGTTGACGACAGGAAGACTTTTCTATAGAAAAGTTGACGATAGGAAGACTTTTCTATAGAAAAGTTGACGATAGGAAAACTTTTCTATAGAAAAGTTAACGATAGGAAGACTTTTCTATAGAAAAGTTGACGATAGGAAGACATTTCTATAGAAAAGTTGACGATAGAAAGACATATCTATAGCAAAGTTGACGATAGGAAGACATTTCTATGGAAAAGTTGACGAAAGGAAGACTTTTCTATAAAAAAATTGACTATAGAAAGCCTTTTCTATAGAAAAGTTGATGATAGGAAGACATTTTTATAGAAAAGTTGACGATAGGAAGACATTTCTATAGAAAAGTTGACGATAGGAAGACTTTTCTATAGAAAAGTTGACGATAGGAAGACTTTTCTATAGAAAAGTTGACGATAGGAAGACTTTTCTATAGAAAAGTTGACGATAGGAAGACTTTTCTATAGAAAAGTTGACGATAGGAAGACTTTTCTATAGAAAAGTTGACGATAGGAAGACCTTTCTATAGAAAAGTTGACGATAGGAAAACTTTTCTATAGACAAGTTGACGATGGGAAGACTTTTCTATAGAAAAGTTGACGATAGGTAGACTTTTCTATAGAAAAGTTGACGATAGGAAGACTTTTCTATAGAAAAGTTGACGATAGGAAGACTTTTCTATAGAAAAGTTGACGATAGGAAGACTTTTCTATAGAAAAGTTGACGATAGGAAGACTTTTCTATAGAAAAGTTGACGATAGAAAGACTTTTCTATAGAAAAGTTGACGATAGGAACCTTTTCTATAGAAAAGTTGACGATAGGAAGACTTTTCTATAGAAAAGTTGACGATAGGAAGACTTTTCTATAGAAAAGTTGACGATAGGAAGACTTTTCTATAGAAAAGTTGACGATAGGAAGACTTTTCTATAGAAAAGTTGACGATAGGAAGACTTTTCTATAGAAAAGTTGACGATAGGAAGACTTTTCTATAGAAAAGTTGACGATAGGAAGACTTTTCTATAGAAAAGTTGACGATAGGAAGACTTTTCTATAGAAAAGTTGACGATAGGAAGACTTTTCTATAGAAAAGTTGACGATAGGAAGACTTTTCTATAGAAAAGTTGACGATAGGAAGACTTTTCTATAGAAAAGTTGACGATAGGAAGACTTTTCTATAAAAAAGTTGACGATAGGAAGACTTTTCTATAGAAAAGTTGACGATAGGAAGACTTTTCTATAGAAAAGTTGACGATAGGAAGACTTTTCTATAGAAAAGTTGACGATAGGAAGACTTTTCTATAGAAAAGTTGACGATAGGAAGACTTTTCTATAGAAAAGTTGACGATAGGAAGACTTTTCTATAGAAAAGTTGACGATAGGAAGACTTTTCTATAGAAAAGTTGACGATAGGAAGACTTTTCTATAGAAAAGTTGACGATAGGAAGACTTTTCTATAGAAAAGTTGACTTTTCTATAGAAAAGTTGACGATAGGAAGACTTTTCTATAGAAAAGTTGACGATAGGAAGACTTTTCTATAGAAAAGTTGACGATAGGAAGACTTTTCTATAGAAAAGTTGACGATAGGAAGACTTTTCTATAGAAAAGTTGACGATAGGAAGACTTTTCTATAGAAAAGTTGACGATAGGAAGACTTTTCTATAGAAAAGTTGACGATAGGAAGACTTTTCTATAAAAAAGTTGACGATAGGAAGACTTTTCTATAGAAAAGTTGACGATAGGAAGACTTTTCTATAGAAAAGTTGACGATAGGAAGACTTTTCTATAGAAAAGTTGACGATGGGAAGACTTTTCTATAGAAAAGTTGACGATAGGAAGACTTTTCTATAGAAAAGTTGACGATAGGAAGACTTTTCTATAGAAAAGTTGACGATAGGAAGACTTTTCTATAGAAAAGTTGACGATAGGAAGACTTTTCTATAGAAAAGTTGACGATAGGAAGACTTTTCTATAGAAAAGTTGACGATAGGAAGATAGGAGGACTCTTCTATAGAAAACTTGACGATGGGAGGACTTTTCTAAAGAAAAATTGATGATAGGAGGACTTTTCTATAGAAAATTTGACTATAGGAGGACTTTTCTACAGAAAAGTTAGCAAGACCTTTTTCTATAGATATATTGACGTTAGCAAGACGATAGGACGATATTTAGAAACATACAATTGCTTGTATTATTTGTTGCTTTGGATATTTGTTCTTAGCAATCGAAATTGTATTTCTTTTACAAAGAAAACTTTTTTATTTTTGGATTTCCAAGAAACCATTTAGGAAACAAGAAAGCAATAAAAAGTTACCAGGTTTAACTGGTAATTCATTATTTTGTTTAGTTAAAGTTTTAAGTATTCCCCCCTTGTGTGAAGTAGTAAATAAAACTAACACAATCACACCTTACCTTTTTGTTATAGATATTTACTTATACTAATACGTTAACACTTCATAAAATATAACCAACTAGAAGAGGAAACGGAAATAACTTAAGTAGAATTTATGTTTGCGTGAGTATGAAGGCTTACAGTAGTCGATGTTAAGGTTTGATTTTAGCAATTTTTGCTAAATTAAGGAGTTTTTTCTTCAATTTATAGTGTCTAACTAAGAGTTTGTCTAAGATTAAAGGTTTTTTGTTCATGCATTTTTACACAAAAGGGCATACAGGTGCATTTAAAGAGATAATTTAATACTTGAAAACTATTTTAACAGATAAAACTTTATTTTCCAATAAACTTTAGCTGGAAACTTAAAGGTAGTAAAGCTTTATATTGATTTTTTTTTTGGGACAAAAATAAAAGGTGTTGCAAGGATATAGATTAACAAGTTTTGCAACAATTTATTTGTGCTAAAAGTTTTAAGTGTTGAAAAGTTTTATGAAACAAGTTTTTTATAGATATATAGATATTGTTGTTTAAGATATTGTTATTTATCTTAAGGTTTCAAGATTTTTTAAAATAAATTTTCATTTTATAATGATTCAATTTAAAAACTTTTTTTATCCTGAACAGGTCAATGTCCTTTCTTTGATATTGAATAAAATTTTAAATTCACTTTTATTAAATTGTTATTTATTTAAACTAAATAAATATTTTAAAAAGCCTTTTTTCCTTCATTTTATGTTGCATGAATTATTAAACATTTTGCTTCATTCATTTTATAATTTTTACTTCTTTTAATAAATACTATTTTATTTATTCATGTTCCGGAAACATTCATTTTCCTGTTAACGGTTTATTAACCTTTATATACTCTATTGCCTTAAAATATGTTCAATAAATACAAATTTATTTACAAAGAGCTGACCCGGTCCGCGTTGCTGGCCCTAAGCAAATAACTTTAGATATAAACAGATGTCATTGGTGGTGCAATATGAAAATTGAATTTTGCCAAGCCTCTCCGCCCGCAAAATGAAAATAAGATGATATAGAAGCCGATTAGCAGAGATACCGATGCTGTGAAGCAGCAACTCAATCTTAGAGAAATAGTCGAAATATTGAGATTTTCTTACTCAAGAAACAGGCTTATAAATCCTACATTAAAAGGAAGAACAGATTTTTGAAGTCCCTGGACGATTCTCGTAACAGTCTTAAGTGCAGAAGATCCACAAATTCTAAATGAACATTAAGAGATGATGAAAAGGATCCGGATACAGCGTTCAAGTGATGCTTTGATGGTACGAATAAAATATATCTAAAATTAAAAATTTTCAAAAAGAATAACTATTCGCATTTGATCCCAAATCTGTTACATTTATTTATTAATGTAATAGACCAATTTATTGATAAAAAGCCAAAAATTGTTTGCGGAGAAATTAAAATTCCTCGGTTGGTTAGGCCATCTCTTCAGGAGGATTATCCCCAATTTAGACAGATCGAAAACCTCGCATTAACAGATTTGGGATCAAATGCGACTAGTCATTCTTTTTGAATAATATTTACATCCCGACAATTTTGTTATTTTTTTATTAAAAATTTTCTATAAAAAATGTTTTAATTTATGAAATTTTTATATACAATTTTTAAATTTATGTAAAATCTTCTCTACGAAATTTTCTAATTAAAAAAAATCTAAAGAAACTCTAAAAATGTACGAAAAAATTTTCAAAAAAAAATTTAAAATAAAAAAAAAATTCTAAGAAAATTATAAAATTTAAGAAAAATTTAAAATTTATAAAAAATTTCTGTAGAAACAAATTTTCAGTAGAAAAATTTAAAATTTCAAAATTTATTTTTTTTATTATTATTGAATCTTTCTAAAAAGAAAATAACAATAACTAATCAAAACTTAATCTAAAATTTATAAAAAAAATTTTTAAATTTATAAACATTTTTAAATTTATGAAAAATTTTAAAATTAATGAAAAATTTTCTATAGAAGTTTTTAAAATTTTTGAAAAATATTTTATGAAAATTTTAAAATTTCAGAAAAATTTTCTATAGAAAATTTTAAAATTTAAGAATAAAATTTTCTATAGAAAATTTTAAAATTTAAGAATAAAATTTTCTATAGAAAATTTTAAAATTAAAAAAAAAAATCTATAGAAAATTTTAAAATTTATGAAAAATTTTCTATAGAAAATTTTAAAATTTAAGAAATACTTTCCATAGAAAAATTTGAAATTTACAAAAAAAAATTTTGTAGAAAATTTTAAAATTTGAAAAAAATTTTGTTGAAAATTTTGAAATTTATAAAAAATTTATAGAAGAAGTAGAAAAATTTTAAATTTATGAAAAATGATCTATAGAAAATTTTAAAATTTATGAATAATTTTCTTGAGGAAATTTTAAAATTTTTTTAAAATTTTAAAAAGAAAATGTTAAAATTTATAAAAGATTTTGTAGAGAAAAATTTTTTGTGTTTCTGAAAAATTTTCTATAGAAAATTTTCAAATTTTTGAAAAATTTTTTATAGAAAATTTTAATATTTTTGAAAAATTTTCAATAGAAAATTTTAATATTTTTGAAAAATTTTCTATAGAAAATTTTAAAATTTTTGAAAAATTTTCTATTGAAAATTTTAAAATTTTTGAAAATTTTCTATAGAAAATTTTGAAATTTTTGAAAAATTTTCCATAGAAAATTTTAAAATTTTTGAAAAATTTTCTATTGAAAATTTTAAAATTTTTGAAAATTTTCTATAGAAAATTTTGAAATATTTGAAAAATTTTCAATAGAAAATTTTTAAATTTTTGAAAATTTTTCTATAGAAAATTTTTAAATTTTTAAAAAAATTTCTATAGAAAATTTTAAAATTTTTTAAAAATTTTCTATAGAAAATTTTAAAATTTTTTAAAAATTTTCTATAGAAAATTTTAAAATTTTTAAATTTAAAAAAAAAATTATAGAAAATTTTAAAATTTTTTTAAAATTTTATATCGAAAATTTTAAAATTTTTGAAAACTTTTCTATAGAAAATTTTTAAATTTTTGAAAAATTTTTTAGAGAAAATTTTAAAATTTTTCTATAGAAAATTTTTAAATTTTTAAAAAATTTTCTACAGAAAATTTTTAAATTTTAAAAAAAATTTCTATAGAAAATTTTAAAATTTTTGAAAAATTTTATATCGAAAATCGTAAATTTTTTGAAAACTTTTCTATAGAAAATTTTAAAATTTTTGAAAATTTTTAAATTTGTAAAAAGATTCGTAGAGAAAATTTTAAGTTACAAAAAATTTCTTATAGAAAATTTTTAAATTTATTAAAAAAAACAAAACTGTTACTGAAAATTTCAAAATTTATTAAAAATTTTTTGTGAGAAAAATTTTCTACAGCAAATTTTAAAATTAATACAGATTTTCTATAGAAAATTTTAAAATTTGGAAACAATTGCTTTTGAGAATTTTAAAATTTATCAAAAATTGTCTATAGAAAATTTTAAAACTTATCAAAAATTGTCTGTAGAAAATTTCAAAATTCAAGAAAAATTTTCTATGTAAAATTGAAAAATTTTCTAAAGAAATTTTTAAGATTTATCAAAAAAAAGTCCAAAGTTAATTTATCTATAAAAACTTAAAAATGATTGTAGAAAATTTTAAAATTTTTTACAGAAAATCTATCTATAAAAAATTTTGATATTAATGACAAATTTTAAAATTTTGCGTAAATTTTTTTTTTTCATTTTTAAAAAATTTTAAAATCTGAGAAAATTTTTCTTAAGAAAAATTAAAAATAAAAACATTTCTAAAAAATTTATCTTTAGAACATTTTGAAAATTAGAGACAAATTTTTTGTAGAAAATTTTGAAATTTATTACAAATTTTCTATAAAATCTTTTCTATCGAAAATTTTTAAATTTATGGAAAATTTTCTAGAAAAATTTTAAAATTTATAAAAAATTTTCAATGGAAAATTTTTACAATTATAAAAATTGTATAAAATAGTTTAACATTTAAAAAAAATTTCAGTGGAAAATTTTATAAATTATAACAAATTTTAAAAATTAAAAAAGTAAAATTTATGAAAAATTTTCCAGAAAAAAAGTTCTTTTAAAATTTATAAAAAATTCTAAAATTTATAAAAAAAATTTCTAGAGAAAATTTTTAAATATATGAAAATTAAAAAAAAAAATATATATTTTTAAAAAAAATTTATCTATAAAAACTTAAAAATAATTGTAAAAAAAATGTGTTATTGGAAATTTTTAAGTCATTCAAAAATTTTAATATTTTAAAAAAAAAAAACGTCTGTAGAAAATTAAAAAAAAATTTTGTACAGAAACTTTTAAAATTTTTGAAAAATTTTCTAAGAAAATTTTAAAATTTGTTAAAGAAAAAATTGCTTTAGAAAATTTTAGAATTTTTAAAAATTAACATAACAAATTTTAAAATTAATGAAAAATTTTCTACAGAAAAATTTAAAATTTATATAAAGTTTTCTATTGAAAATTTTAGAATTTGTAGGAAATTTTATATAGAAAATTTTAAAAATTATGAAAAATCTATTCTTTAGAAATTATAAAACTTACTAGAGAAAATTTTTTAAATTTATGAAAAATTTTCTATAGAAAAATTTTAAATTTATAAAAAATTTTAAATTTTTTTTAAATAAATATAAAATTTCAATATTAAATTCTACAAATATAAGAGTATTTTTTTTTTTAATTTATTTATTTTTTATTTTTTTTTATTTCAGGGAAATTTCTTAAAAATATGGAACTATTTCGGAATCAAGTAGTTACGGACAATAAAAAGTCGATCACGGACGACGAAAATCAGCATCGAGATCAATCTCATTTTCGGCCCATACACCAAAATCACGACGCATTGCATGGTCTCGCGGCTTTAATTCTTGCACAAGCTGGATCTTGTCAGGTCGCAAGCCAAGATCTTTGCGCAAAATCTTCCATAAAGTTGATGGACAAAGCTCCAATTGCTGTGCACGGTGGCGAATCGATTCATTCGGGTCCTCTTCAACACTTTGCTCTACAGCGGCAATTGTTTCTTCGGTGCGCACTGTTCGACGTCGCTGCGGATGCGTATTATCACATAGAGTAAACGTAGTGCGAAAACGATCCATGGTTAACCGAATTAATTGCTCTGATGGACGATTATGTCGACCATAAAATGGACGGAGCTTGCGGTAAACTTCGCGAACTGAACCATTATTTTCGAAATAAATTTGCACGATTTGCAAGCGTTGTTCTTTTGTCAACCTGTTCATGATGAAATGGCAAACCAAACTAAATATTAATCACTTGACAGCTGACAAAATGGCCGCCAGTTAAAAAAGTGATGCCAACTTAAAGTTCTATACCTCAATAAAAAACAACCGATATTTGCTAAATTTTGCCATTACATACAAACATTTTCTCAAAACTTATATATTAAAGCTGTTTCCGTCATTTGGACTTATATGAGAGCTAGGGTCAAATGTGGACCGATTATCCAGAAATTTCAAAAATTGATTACAGTTGTTTCAAAAGTTATGTATGCAAAAAATAAAGTTAAAATTCTCATTATCTTTAGATTTACGGGCGCTTGAGTAATTTTTGTTTTTAAAGAAAAGTTTGTATGTGAGCTATGGTCAAATGTGGACCGATTTCAACGAAATTTGATACAGTGATTTAGGTTTACATAAGCAGTATTTGATTTAAATTTCATGAAAAAATATTGATATTTGTGGGCAATATAACAATTCCGGGAAGTGGGACCTATGGGAGGTACCATAAATAATAGACCGATTTTGACGAATTTCAATAGCCATGGTTCCATTATCAAAAAAATTATGTATGACAATTTTCATCAAATTATCTTTAGAATTGCGACCTGTAGTTTGATTACGAGGTTTACATGGGGGTCCAGCCAGCCAGACGGACGGACGGACGGACATCGCTAAATCGACTCAGAAAGTGATTCTAAGCCTATTGGTATACTAAAAGGTGGGTCTAAGACAAATATTTCTATGCGTTACATACATCAGAACAAACTTATAATATCCTTTCCACTTATGGTGATGAAGGGTATAATAAAGGGGATGTAATATATATATAAGAATTATAGCCAAATGTTGACCGATTGTAACATAATTTCACACACTGGCTGATATTTATATAAAGCTTATTTTTGCAAAACTTAGTGGCAATAGCTGTCACAGTTTCTAGTTTAATAGTTTTTAACTGGTCCTTGCTAAATATTTTTTGGTTTCCGGGAGTTTTTTTTTATATGAAAGCTATAGTCAAATATGGACCGATTCCTAAAAAAATTGATATACTGACCAATAATTGAATAAAACTTCTTTATTCCAAATTTAGTCGTCATGGCTATTACAATTGTACTCAATTTGTCAGCATTCATGTGTTTCCCGGGGCGGGGTTATATGGTAGCTCTAACTAAATGTGAACCGATTTCGCCCATTTTCAGTACACAACTTTTGTTACATATCAAAATTACTTTTTATACGATTTTGTCTCTCTCGCTTTCGTAGTTAAGGAGCTGTCGCGCTTTTATCTAACGGAAAGACGGACATAAATCTCCTTTTCTTTTTGTGTTTCTGTAGGTTTTTTATATGGGCGCTATGGTCAAATGGTGATCGATTGTAAAAAAATTTTGCACACTGGCTGGCATTCACATAAGACTACCTTTTGTAAAATTTTGTTGCTGTAGCCCTTTTAGCTAAGAAGCTATCTGGCTTTTATCTAATAGACAGACGGACATAAACCCGCTTTTCTTTTTGTATTTTTGTGTTTCCGTAAGTTTTTTATATGGGAGCTCTGGTCAAATGGTGACGGATTATAAAAAAATTTTGCACACTGGCTGGCATTCACATAAGACTTCCTTGTGCTAAATTAAGTGGCCAAAGCTATTACAGTTTATCTTTTATTGGCATTTAAGTGAATTTCAGGTGGAATTTAAGCTGTTTCCGTAAGTTTTTTATATGGGAGCTATGGCTAAATGTGAACCGATTTCGATGAAATTGTATATGCTGCCTAGTGCTTATGTAAAACTTCTAAATACCAAGTTTTGTCGTCATAGCTGTTATAATTTGTCATTTATTAGAAAATAAGCAATTAGTCTAGACGAGGTTATATGGGAGCTATGGTCAAATGTTAACCGAATGTTATGGTGATTTCAACAGACAGACAGAAAGACGGACAGGCAGACGGACATCGCTCAATCGTCTTAGAATTTCATAAGGATTCAGAATATACATTTTTTTACGTTTTTTGATTTTTGAGCCAATATTAAGGAAATTACAAACGGAATGACAATCTCAATATACCCCCCATTCTTTTTGATGGTGGCTATAAAAAGCCGGGTGATATACATTCAAAGACTTGAAACGTTTAGTTATTTATGACCAACTACTCGTAACCCAGACTACATATTCGCACATACACATATAAATTTAGTTTAACCGAGTTTAACCCAAAGATAATTGTGAAAGATTAATCCTGAAGTCAACATTAAATATCAGCTAAATACACAATAAAGGATTATAAAAAAATCAAATTTAAGATTATGAGAAATTTAAAGTGTATTTAAAAAATTTATTTTGTGATTTTTTAATGATTTTTCAATTTAAATTCCTATTAAGCCAAAGTCATTTTCATTTCCTCTACCATTTACCTCCTATTTAATACTTTTGTACAAAAAATATTGAATTCCTTGAATATTAAGTTTCCAAAAAATTGCATTTTCTTGTCATCTTGAAATATAAAAGAGGATTTGTTACTGCAAACGACAGACAAATGACATTTTAAAACTTTAAGTACTGAAAAGGACACATTACTGTCGTCCTTGCTGAAACATTTACAGACATTGAGAAGGATAAGTACAATATTACTATTTAAATGGGAAAATGTTGAAAAGTAAGTGAAGCTAAGTATTTTGTAAAATATGTTTAAAATATTTAAATCCTTTTACTAGTTTGTTGCCATATGGCAATAACAAGCTTTTCCCCTCATGTTTTGTAGTCATTTGTACTCTTAGTTTATTCATACGGGTCTATAAACTTGTAATTTGGCACATTTAAAGGCAATCAATCTTAACCCTTTAGCTAGATTGCGTCCATATGGATACCCTTAACCCTTAACAGGCTTTAACAATCTCAAAGCCACAAAATTGATCAAAGTCATATGTATGTATCCATATGGATTCAAACGAAAGTTGTGATTACAACATCTTAACATTTGCGATTAATTGCATGATTAGAGCAAATTAAAAAAAAAAACGAATCAAAAAAATAGATTACTCAACAATTTTTTGGATGACTCGGCAATGTTAGGATGACCCAGCAGTTTAAGGGTAAGCAGGCTGTCTTAAAAAAAGTTTTAATGGTTTAAGGATAACTCAGCTGTTTCAGGATGACTCAGTGGTTTTATGATGACCCAGCAGTTTGTTAATGAGTCAGCAGTTTTAGTCATTTTAGGATGACTCAGCAGTTTTAAGATGACTTAGCAGTTTTTGGATAACTCAGCCGTTTTAGAATAAACCAAAAGTGTTAAGAAGACTAAGATGTTTAATGATGACTTAGTAGATTTAGAATGAATCAACAGTTTTAGGATGAGTACTCAGTTTTTGGATGACTCAGTAATTTTGGAATAAAGCATTAGTCTACTCAGCTGTTTTATGATGACTTAGCAGCTTTAGGGTAACTTAACAGTTGTAGGATGAGTAGGCAGTTTTATAATGAGTAGACAGCTTTAGAATAAGTCAGTAATTTAAGGATGACTCAGCAGCTTTAGAATAACTTAACAGTTGTAGGATGAGTAGGCAGTATTATAATGAGTAGACAGCTTTAGAATAAGTCAGTAATTTAAGGATGACTCAGCAGCTTTAGGATTACTCGACAGTTTTAGGCTGACATAGGATTTTTAAAATATGCTAACCGTCTTAGGATGACTGAGCAGTTTTACGATAACAGTTTTGGGATAAATCAGAAGTTTAGAAAAAGCCAACTGTTTTAGGATTACTCAGCAGTTTTAAGATGACTCAATATTTTTTGGTGAATCTTTGACATTACTCTGTAGTTTTTGCATGAGTCAGCAGTCTTAAGATTAATTAGTAGTTTTTGGATGACCGCAGTTTTGGGATGACTCAGCTGTTTTAGTATAATTTAGTAGTTTTTTTGATAAATCAGCAGTTCAAAACCATTTTCCCGTTTTTACTATTTCGGACCCCTTTAATCGTAAAGGAACCAAACGCGTTCCGAATATTTATTAAATTTTTATATATACATGTACATATTTCTCTTCTATATTCATTGGTCCTAAAGACACATTACGAAAATAGTACCATCAATTTGCTTTTATCATTTTTTATAGCTATTTATCAAATTTACGACCATGCCCTTAACATATTTCCCCTTATTTTTGTATCAATAAATATAATTTCAAACTTAGTTTGAAATTTTTATTGAATTTTTTGAAAAGGGTAAACACTTTTTTTTAACTGAAATGGCCATGTTGCCAAAAAGTACCGTTTATCGTTTTATTTCCATTAATTATTTGAATCGCTTTTGGTTAAGGGGGTATAACGTTTCCGATTGTTCACTATATAACCCACAAAATTGAAAAAAGTATCGTACACTTGTTTTTTTCTAATCGGCTTCTCCAATAATTTTATTTCTAGTTTTCTTTGCTCAAAACATAAGCGAATATTGAAAAGACATTTCCTTATCTAACCATTAGGTCGATAAAGTACCAAAAATAAAAATGGGTTAAAAAAAAGTACCAAAAACTAATCTAACTCTAATATAACGTATGTAATCTTTTTTTTTCGTGGCTGATCCAAATCAATTTGTTTCCATTTCTTTTAGTTTTGGGGATATAACGTTACTGATTTTTTCCTTTTTAAACTTTTAATGCTCTAAATGGTCAAATTGTCAGAAAAAAAGTACTGAATATGTGTCATTTTATTTTTATTAATGATCTGATTGCATTTTCAATTTTATTTCCATCCCTTTTAGTTTAGGAAATATAACTTTACCGATTTTTTCCCGTTTTCTATTGCGTTACTGATTTCCCGTTTTTACCCTCTTTTAGTCCCTTAACTCGCAAAAAGTACCATTATCTCTTACATTAATGATCCCAATGCAAGAGAAGAAAAAAATTAGTGTCATTTTCTTTAATTGATAATCTAAACGCAGTTTTACTTTTTTCCATACCTATTGGCTTAGATGATATAATGTTATCGGCTTTTCTCTAATTTCAGTATTAGAGTTATAGCGTAACCGAATTTTCCCTGTTTTTCCCCCAAAACGGCCAAATTTTCTACAAATACTCATAAACGCTATCAATAATCTTAACGCAGTTACAGGCCCTATGCTCCACTAGGAGTCAAGGTTGACAGAAGAAGTTTCAGTTTTACTTCTCTCCCTTTTAGTTTATGAGATATAATGTTACCGATTTTTTTTTCTGATTTTACCCCCAAAACTGAAAAACCTAGAACGTTTTTGATATTTTGGGATTTTTCATATGAATCGACCTCTCTATTCCAATCCAATTTAATTTTGATTATATTACTTTCAGTATTAGAGTTATAGCGTTACTGAATTTTCGCTTTTTTTTCCCTAAACGCCAAATTTTCAACAAATACCGATAAACGGTATCAATAATTTTAAAGCAGTTACAGGCCCTATGCTCCACTTGGAGTCAAGGATGGCAGAAGAAGTTTCAGTTTTACTTCTCTCCCTTTTGGTTTATGAGATATAATGCTACCGATTTTTTTTTTCCTGATTTTACCCCCAAAACTTAAAAACCTAGAACGTTTTTGTTATTTTGGGATTTTTCATATGAATCGACCTCTCTATTCCTTAATTTCTAGCTTTATTGGTTCAAAAGTTATGCTAATATTTAGAGTACATTTCTTAACAATAAAATTTTACCCGTTTTTCCCCTTTTATCTGTTAAATCCAAAAAGTGTTTAATGTTTGAAATTTTTCTAATTTGTAGTGAGTAAAGTTTTTTACCCTATACATAAAAAAAGTAACCGGCATCAAAATTTCAGCTCTAAAATTGTTGGCTTTTGGGCTATAATGAATCAGTCATTGAGTAAGTAACGCTAGATTTTTGAAGTAACGTTAGATTGTTAGATAGATTACAATAACAGAAATTTGTATCCATATGGATACAAGAAACGCATTTAAGGTAAAAAAAAACGGTTTAGTTATTCTCGCTAGATCCAATAGTAGTAAGAGTTCATCGCCTCTTAAATTTTCTAAAAAAAAAATTAAATTAAATTTTTGAAAAAAAGAAATTTTTTGATTTCGCACAAAAAAAAATATTTTTTATGTTGAATTGTAAATAACTCTGAAACTATCGATCACACGAAAAACTTGTATTAGCACAATTTAAGGGCAATTTTGTTCTTAATTAGTTGAGGAATTTTCAAGAAAATCGGATGAGTAGTTTTTAAGATAAGGCAAACTAACCAAAAAACGCAAATTTTAAGAAAAAAAAATCCCTTAAAATATTAAGTTTTGGCTGTTTTTGTCATTAGGGGATATACTCGTATTTACTGATGTCAAGTGTGGACCAGCTGTGAAAAAAAAATTATAAGTACTTTTAACTGGGGTCAAATCGCGGCATTAGATTTTTTTATTTTGCACAAAACAAATATTTTTCAACATTGCGTTTTAAATAACTCTGAAACCATCGATCATACGAAAACTTGTATTAGCAGGACTTAAGGGCAAGTTTGTCATTAATCTATTTATGAGTTTTCGAGAAAATTGGATAATTTGTTTTTAAGATATGGCGAAGTAATCAAGACAACCTCTTCAAAAATTGCAAATTTTAGAAAAACAAATCTTTCAAATATTTCAAATATTAAATTTTGGGTATTTTTGTAATTACGGGGTATTTCAAATGATGTCAAGTGTCGCCGCATTCGACATCGATCGAAATGCAAGATATTTCAGAAACATGTAGCATACTTTTAGGCTAATCTAAATAATATCAGAGCAAAGACTCTGTAATACAAAGATGTTGCACTTCCGTATATTGATTTGCTATGTATGGTCGTTTTGAAAAGTCCCATAAAAAGAAAGTATACCGCTTTTACTCTAATTCGGAAACAACAAATGGAGACGATTATACAATAAGAGAAAGCTAAGGCACACACACGTGCTCCTGAAATGTAAGTTCGTTTGTGTGGTTATGTGTTTTTTTATTAATCTTTATCCACTTTAATTTAATTTTTAACATAAAAAGAAATGCATAGAGTGCAAGATCTTTATATTATACAGTCTTTCGTCTGAGTTTTTGAACGTTTTCGAATGCGGCAATTAATGTATTGTTTAATCTGTTTACTGTTATTCAACGCTACATAAGATTCTTATGTAGCGTTGTTTTTCTTAAATGATAGGGTATTGTGCTTTCATTAAGGGCAACTTGTTAATACTCTTAAAATGCTTTCATCAAAATATATATTCATATCTTTAAACTATGTTTTAAAGATTTATCCAAAACACTTTTAAAGGTAGAAATGTCATCATCAATACCTGGAATCTGGAGCAGAAAAAAGGAAATTGAAAAGAAAATCATTTTAATCTGAAAATCATGCATATGTATAAACTTTTGTGACATACAAGAAAAAGGAGATTAAAAAGTGAATTTGAAAATGGCTAAAGGATATGGCAAAGAATAAGTTCTAGAATTTAACATATTCTGGAAATCAAAGAAAAATGTGAGAGAATTTCAATTAATCTAGAAAAAATTGAATAAAAAAAAACTGAAGGTATGAAAAAGTGGCCCCAGGTTAAGAAAAAATGAAGAAAGAAAATAATATAGAAAAAATTTTAGATTAAAACACAAATGACTTGAAGCAATAAATTTAAGTCAATTTAATTTTATATAAATATTTTAGTACATCTTTTTAAATTATTTAAACAAATTAAGTTTTATCTTATTGAAATTGTTAGTAACTTTCTCTACTTCAAGGACTCTTAATTGTTCTATACATTTGAAAGGACTCTTTTGTTTAAACTAATTTACATTTTATAAAATTTATTTTGTTTCTAAAGATACTTTCAAAGACAAAAACTTGCACATACAAGAAAGAAAGAAAAAGTTCATTATAAATTAGCCTTAACCTACAATAAAATGAAGATCCAGAATTATAAGGAAGAAAATAAAAAGGAAGTTTATTTAAGAATTTTACAAAAACTAGAGCAAAAAGTTTGTTTTTAATGTTAACAAGTGTAACACTGGCATATTTTCAGGATGTTTTAAAAATCTAAGAATATTTCACTTATCCTCTTTTGCTTCTAACTCCTATTTTGTGTGACTTTTATCCCCGAGCGTTTTAATTTACTAATGGCTTGAACGTGAGTTTTGGGCAAAATTATGTAATTTCTTGAAATCTTTCTTTGAAATTTGTTACTAGAATTGAATGATTCGAAAATAATGTTTTGCGAGACGAAAGTTAAAGAATAATTTTTGCTATTGGTCCACATACAGACTACATGATTTTACCTTTAAGTCTGAAAATTTTTCTATTTTCTCATTGATTTTAAAGCTCCTAAAGCGAAAAGTATATAACACTAAGAATTATTTAAGAATTTATTAAAATTCTTCACACCTATCACAATGTCCTTTATATTTAAAGCCACAATATAGGATATGCCATTGTAAAGGACATGACACTTATTTGCTTAAAATAAAAATAGTTTCGTTTCAACTATTTTTTTTCTATCTCGAATCCTAGAGCTGTTGATGCCTTGTCTGAAGGGTATTGCTAAATGATACAACAAAAAACTTTCTGTTTTCATGTCCTTTTAAATATCAATTGCTGAGTTGTATCCTCCAGATAAAGAACATGTGCAAAAAGTTGTGGAACTACGAAAAAACATAGACTAGAAATATAAATATATTATATAAAACGTAGACTAGAATGACTCCCATATTGTGAAAATATAAAATCAAAGACTCTATGATATCAAAATATGGCACTTCATACATCATTTTCTGACAAAAGTGAAATTAAAGTGGATTAAGAATAATGAAAATACATAAACACACAAACAAACATGCATACATACAAACATGAGCACGTGTGTGTGCCTTAGCTTTCTTTTATTGGATAATCGCCTGCATTAGTTCTTTCCGATTAAGAGTAAAAGCGGTATACTCTTTTTTTAATGGGACTTATCAAAGTGACCATACGGCAAATCAAAGCATAGAAATGCAACATCTTTATATTATAGAGTCTTTGATTAAAGGTTAACTAATACTTAAAAAACTTTCTGGTTAATAGTTTCAGGGGTTTCAAATTATAATAATTGTCTTTCTTATGACATTGAACTCATTTTCTTTAAGATTTCATAAAAAAACTAGAATATACATCTATATATCTGTGGCTTGGTGCTAAAAGGGACAATGTCACTTTTCGGCTGTTTTGAGTTAGTCTTTGCATTAGATTTCCTTCTTTCTTCTTCTTCTATTATCCTTGACTCCCAGTGGAGCATAGGGCCTCAAGATTTCTTTCCTTACCCTCTTTTATTGGGCTCCAGCAGCAAATCTCTAACTTAACTCAGAAAAGATTTATAAGTGACTTTCTGGACGATGCTAGTATGAATTTATATGGAAAATAAAAACTTTAAATCAAATTTTCTCAAAAATATTTGTTTTTGACATTGGCTCTTTTAGCACCAAGCCACAGATATATAAAAATCAATGCCACTTTTCGTTGTAACTCTATAACTCAAGAACGGGTTCACCTATTCAAAACAAATGTTTGCACTATTTAGTAGATGGTTTATGTGAAGTTTGCTCAAAATCGGTCGAACGGTTCTTCATTTATCACATTTTTTGAAAAAAATTACTGCTTTTTTTTTTGATTTTATAAAATCCATGGAAATTTTTTATATTTACACTCAGATTTTTTTTTTGATTTTATAAAATCCATGGAAATTTTTTATATTTACACTCATATTGTATAATACATTGTAGTTTCCATATATTGTATAAACTCTATAAATTATCTTCTTCTATATATATATACAAATTTGATCTTGTAATGATCTTAAGCAAAGTTGTTGTGCATGAACCGACGAACATTACCAAGTTGGAATGATCAAGTTCCGACAGGTGGCGCCACTGAAAATTACACAAATTGAATTTAATCGTAAACTATTTTTGATCATGCTACGATATTTAGCAAAGTTGTTGTGCATGAACCGACAAACATTACCAAGTTGGAATGACCAAGTTCCGACAGGTGGCGCCACTAAAAATTACTCAAATTGAATTTAATCTTGAACTCTTAATTTGATCATGCTACGATATTTAGCAAAGTTGTTTTGCATGAGCTGACGAGGGTTTTAAATTGTTAATAGGCAAATTCAAAAAGAAATGACTTAGCTTTGGTAGAATTTGAACCCGAGCAATAAAGTTGAAATAACCATTCGAATTACAAATAAGTACTTAGTTTAATAACTTATACTTATGAGTCGATGGGAATATTATGATCATGGTAAGTTAATATAATATCTTGGCATCTCCAAACACAGACATTTCTTTTTGGACATTAATATGGTATAGGTTGTTTATTACCAATCACAATTTAAGCACCTAGAAAGACATTTTGTAGAACATTAACAAACTGACATATTTCTTATAAATCAAATACAGTCTTATCTTAATATAAGCGTTTGAAGTATATTTAGGTCACACCTACTGTTCCCAGATTTCCATACAAATCTTGGTCTCGTAACCCCATATTAATACTACTCTTATCGAAGTCTAAAAATCTCATAAATAACCTATAAAAAATGACTAAAAGGACCTCATCTATGCCATTAGTAAAAAGAAAGTTTTTTTTTGTCATATTAACTCATTCATTAACCGATATATTCTCTGTTCGAGATCGTATTTTTTAGTCGTGACGCATTTTATTCAAGACAAAATATTTGCCATATTTCTGACTTATTAAGCTCAGACACTTTAGTTGGAACATAGTTTAGTCAAGATACAATTTAGTCGAGAACAAATTTCAAGACCTTTCAAGCCTAGACAAACATTTAATGAGTTAGAATATAGTAGAAGCAATGTCGAGACAAAATGTAGTAGAGACAAAATATAGCCAAGACAAAATCTAATCGACATAAAAATACTTTACCAAAATAAATCATTTAAGTAGAGTTATTCGTTACAAATTTTATTTTATATAGAATAAAGTTGAGACAAAAAATATTAAAGACTATATCTAAGACTTACTCAGATTAGACACTTTAATCAGAACATAATTTAGTCTAGACGCAATGAAGTCGAGACACAATTTAGCTTTAATGACTGTAGTCAAGACTTCAACCAATCGAGTCAGAATGAAGTTAAAACAAAGACTAGTCAAGGCAGAATTTTGCCTAATCAAACTATAATCCACTCAGAATATAGTAAAGGCAAATTTTAGTCTAGTCAGATTATAACTTTAGTAAAGTCTTAAATCATAGCTGATATTTTTAAGATTTACTTAACTTACTATTTTACTAAATTTGTGACATTAATAAAATTGCTGTAATAAAAGACAAATTAAAATGAAATCTTCATTATTGCTAGCAAATGTTCGAATACCTCAAAGACAAAATAAATTGAACAGTAATTCTTGTGCAGAATGAAATAATGAGAAACATTAATTTTATTAGGAATTTCCCCATATAAGACGATTTTATGGCGGTGACAGATGTTAATGAAATTTTATAGAAGTTATAAAGAAGAAATCCAATAAATGAGATAATAGAGACAGAAAGTTAATCATATTCTATTAAAGTCAATTAAAGGTGTAATAAAAATTCCAAAGTTTATGAAAGTGTAAAAAAGTTAAATTGATTTCTCTGCGTATGAGTAATAAAAGGTATATTTAAAGTAGAAGCTCTAAGGCGTATGATTGTTATTAATTAAGGGATTTTTTTGGAAAATTTGTCATAACTCGAAAAGTTGTGGGTAGATTTCAATGATTTGAAATAAAAATAAAAGAAAACAAATGAATTTGTATGGATAAAATAAAATGACAAGATTTTTTTAAAGGTTTGTTTGTAAAAATTTTAGTCAATTTTTTTTGAATAATTTTTAACTATTTTTTTATAGCGTTTTTTTTTTTAATATTGTTACATTTTGTTATTTTTGTTTTTGCGCAGCATTGTGATAACTATAAACTGTAATGGAGATACTTTTCAATACATTGTTCTGGCTGATGCGATACATATTTTTTCATAAGTTAGCCCTTGAGCCCATGTATTCTTTAGGGAACTGTAAAAATTCATTCGTATCATGTTTTGTAAATATATTTATTGTGTATAAAAAAAATACAATAATTCAACAATATGCACGATTCAACATGAAAGTTGTGGGTTGAATTGCTATAAATCATGGTTGTGAAAAATCTCAAAAATAAGGGCTTTTATTTTCTCTTAATACATTATTTTGTATTCCATTTTATCACTTTTTCCTGTGTTTTTTTCACATATTTTGCTCAAATCTTTATAAAGGGTATAATTTGGCCAATAATATTTATTTCAGTGCCTAAAATTTGATATTTCTCTTGGCTATAGTCTCTATAGTCGCTAGTATATAGCCTCTATAGTCGCTCGACTCTAGTCTCCCTATAGTCGCTCGGCTATAGTCTCTATAGTCGCTCGACTATAGTCTCTAAAGTCGGTCGACTATAGTCCGTATAGTCGCTAGTCTATAGCATCTATAGTCATTCGACTATAGTTTCTATAGTCAATCGACTATAGTTTCTATAGCCACTCGTCTATAGTTTCTATAGTCGCTCATCTATAGTATCTAGTATCTATAGTCGCTCGACTATAGTCTCCTTAGTCGGTCGACTTAGGTCTTTTTAGTCGCTCGACCATAGTCTCCTTAGTCGGTCGACTTAAGTCTTTTTAGTCGCTCGACTATAGTCTCTATAGTCGCTCGACTATACTCCCTATAGTCGATCGACTATATTCCCTATAGTCGCTCGACTATACTCTCTATAGTAGCTCGACTATAGTCCATATAATCGCTCGACAATAGTCTCTATAGTCGCTTGACTATAGTCTCTATAGTCGTTCGACTATAGTCTGTATAGTCGTTTGACTGTAATCTCTATAGTCGTTCGACTGTAGTATCTATAGTCTCTATAGTCGCTCGACTATAGTCTCTCTAGTCGCTCGACTATAGTCTGTATAGTCGTTTGACTGTAGTCTCTATAGTAGCTCGACTATAGTCTCTATAGTCGCTCGACTATAGTCTCTATAGTCGCTCGACTATAGTCTCTATAGTCGCTCGACTATAGTCTCTATAGTCGCTTGACTATAGTCTCTATAGTCGCTCGACTATAGTCTCTATAGTCGCTCGACTATAGTCTCTATAGTCGCTCGACTATAGTCTCTATAGTTGCTCGACTATAGTCTCTATAGTCGCTCGACTATAGTCTCTATAGTCGCTCAACTATAGTCTCTATAGTCGCTCGACTATAGTCTCTATAGTCGCTCGACTATAGTCTCTATAGTCGCTCGACTATAGTCTCTATAGCCGCTCGACTATAGTCTCTATAGTCGCTCGACTATAGTCTCTATAGTCGCTCGACTATAGTCTCTATAGTCGCTCGACTATAGTCTCTATAGTCGCTCGACTATAGTCTCTATAGTCGCTCGACTATAGTCTCTATAGTCCCTCGACTATAGTCTCTATAGTCGCTCGAATATAGTCTCTATAGTCGCTCAACTATAGTCTCTATAGTCGCTTGACTACAGTCTCTATAGTCGCTCGACTAAAGTCTCTCTAGTCGCTTGACTATAGTCTCTATAGTCGCTTGACTATAATCTCTATAGTCGCTCAGCTATAGTATCTATAGTCGATCAACGATAGTCTCAATAGTCGTTCGACTATAGTCTCTATAGTCGCTTGACTATAGTCTCTATAGTCGCTCGACTATAGTCTCTACAGTCGCTCGACTATAATCTCCATAGCCGCTCGACTATGGTCTCTATAGCTGCTTGGCTGTAGTCTCTATAGTCGGTCGACTATAGTCTATAGAGTCACTCGACTATAGTGTCTATAGTTGCTTGACTACAGTCTCTGTTTGAAGTTATTAAAATTTTTCCAAAGCAACCCCCTAATTAATATCAATCATACGCAGTGAGTGTTCAATATTTTACATATCTAATTTATTAATCATACGCTCTTGAATTAAGAGTTTGATGTTTTATTTTCCATTCATTTTTAATCTATTTCAATTAAGAAATAATTTCTTATTTATAAAACATTTAAATTTATATTGCTTTTGCTTATTGTTTCCTATTTAATCCACTTAAATATCAGTTTATGAGTTTTTACAATTTGTAGGATTTTCAAAATTTTCCTTTTATTACTTTGGCTTTTTATGTCGCTTTTTTTTACAGCCTAAGGGCGAAAATTGTTTTCTTACAATTTTTTGTCATCACCATAAAATCTCATATAATCGTTTTATTTTACACATTTTATTAGGTCATTTATTTATGGTCTTGAGGATGGGAAAAAAACTGATAGGATTTTCTTAGGGTGAGAAGAAAAAAACTCAAATAACAAAGAAAAAAGTTTGTAAGACTTAATGATATATTATTTTGAAAGTATCGCTCAAGAATTGCTGTCATTCCTCTCCTTTGATCTGTCCGAAAATATCATTTTGTCCTTATAAAGCTATGGATATTCATTCTAATCTTTGAAGTCCTCGGATTCAAAATAAACGACTTGTTATAAATATAACTGTAATACCTTTAGCTGTCATACGCTTTAAGAAGTTATCTTTTAGGAATATAGTAGATATCTAAGAATATTTGTAAAGTCTTCCTAAGGGCCTATACTGGCCTAATGCGATTTAGTTTCTTTTTGTCTGATACGACTATTTTTATAAGGCGAAAATAGCTTTCATAGTTTTACTAATATTTTATTAAATTGCCTGTTATTATTGTTTAGCTCAAAAAATATAAAATAAACTTTTTCTCACATTTCTTTCCTTATGGTTTTTCCTTTTTTTTACACTAAGCCAAACTTCATCCCGCTGGTTTTTTTTTTCTTATAGCCCTAAAGCCAAAATAAATGACATCTTAAAATGTGTTAAATAGAGCGATTATATGAGTTTTTTATGGTTTTTGAAAGGAGAAAAGGAAAAACAGAAAATTCAAGATCTAGGCAGAAAAAACGAGCATGAAAAGAAAAAAAACATGTATAAAAGAAGACATTTTAGAACCTAAGGAATAGGGAAACTCATAAACGGATACTTAAATGGATTAAATTGGGATAAAACTGACAAGAATAAATATAATATAGACTCTACAAGAAATAGGCTTTAATGTGAGTTATTGATATGCAAAATTATTATGAATATATTCCAGAGCGTATGATTAATATATATGATTTTTTAATTTTTATATATGGCGTATGATTGATATTAATTAGTTGATTACTTTGGAAAAATGGTAATAACTCCAAAAGTTGCAAAAGGATTTAAATAATTCAAAATGCAACTGAAAGCTAATATAACATTTATATAAATAAATATTTAAGAATTTCTAAAGGAAATTTGGAAACAAAAGATTTCTAACTTAATTAATGAATGTAGCATAAATAACGATAAAAAATGTTCTATAGTCGACTATAGTCTAGTCTAGTCTAGTCGGTCGAATATAGTCTTTATAGTCTACAGTCGCTATAGTCGGTCGACTATAGTCTCTATAGTCAGTTGATTATAGTTTCTATAGTCGGTTGGCTATAGTCTTTAATGTCGCTCGCATATAGTCTCTATAGTCGGCCGACTATAGTTTCTACTCGTCTATAGACTTTGTAGTCTTTCAATTATAGTCTGTATAGTCGCTCGACTATAGTCGCTATAGCCACTCGACTATAGTCTCATAGTCGCTCGACTTTAGTCTCCGTAGTCGCTCGACTTTAGTCTCCGTAGTCGCTCGACCATACTCTTTGCAGTCGCTCGACTACAGTATTTATAGTCGCTCCACTATATTCTTTGTAGTCGTTTGACTATAATCTCTATAGTCGCCCGACTATAGTCTCTCAACTTATGTCTCTGTAATCACTCGACTATAGTATCTATAGTTGCTTGACTATAGTCTTTGCAGTAGCTCAATTATAGTCTTTGTATAGTCGCTTGACTATAGTCTAAATAGTCGCTCGACTATAGCCTTTAAAGTCGCTCGACTATAGTCTCTGTAGTCGGTCGACTAGAGGGTCTATAGTCGCTCGACTATAGCCTCTATAGTCGCTCAATTATAGTCTCTATTGTCGCTTAACTATAGCCTCTATTGTAGGTCGACTAGAGTCTCTTTAGTCGGTCGACTAAAGTCTTTATAGTCGCTTGGTTATAGTCTCTTTAGTAGGTCGACTATAGTCTCTATATTCGCTCGACTATAGTCTCTATAGTCTATAGTCTCTATAGTCACATGACTATTGTCCCTATAGTATCTTGACTATAGTATCTATAGTCGTTTGACTATAGTATATAGTCGCTCAGCTATTGCCTTTAAAGTCGCTCGACTATAGTCTCTGTAGTCGGTTGACTAGAGGGTCTATAGTCTCTCTACGATAGTCTCTATAGTCGCTCTACTATAGTTTCTACTTTAGTTTCTATTATAGTCTCTATATTCGCTCTACTTTAGTCTTTATGGTCGCTTGACTATAGCGTCTATAGTCGCTCGACTATAGTTTCTATAGTTGCTCGACTATAGCCTCTATAGTTACTCGACTATAACTTCTATATTCGCTCGACTATAGCCTCTATAGTCTCTCGGCTATAATCTTTATAGTCTATTGGCTATAGTCTCTATAGTAGCTTGACTATCTTCTCTATAGTCGCTCGACTTTAGTCTTTATGGTCACTTGGTTATAGTCTCTTTAGTAGGTCGACTATATTCTCTATATTCGCTCGACTATAGTTTCTATAGTCGCTCGACTGTAGTTTCTATAGTCGCTCGACTATTGTCTCTATAGTCGCTCGACTATAGTCTCTATAGTCGCTCGACTATAGTCTCTATAGTCGCTAGAATATAGTCTCTATAGTCACAGGACTATCATCACTATAGTCACTCGACTATAGTATCTACAGTCGCCTGACTATAGTCTATATAGTCGTTCGACTATAGCCTTTAAATTCGCTCGACTATAGTCCCTGTAGTCGGTCGACTAGAGTCTCTATAGTCGCTCTACGATAGCCTATATAGCCGCTCTACTATAGTCTCTAAAGTCTCTAGACTATAGTCTCTATATTCGATCGACTATACTACAGAGCGTATGTATAATAAATTTGTGGATAAGTGGCGTATGATTGATATTAATTAGAAAATTGTTTTGAAAAATAGTTAATAACTCTAAAAATTTGATAAGTATTTGAATTATTCAAATTGAAAATGAAAGCTAACAAAACAGTTATGTTAATGCTCGTAAAGGTTCAGGGTTTCTAAAGCGAAAATTGGAAATAAACGATTTCAACTTAATTAATTGATGTAACATAAACTACGATTAAAAATGTCTTATAGTTAAGTCAGATTTCAAATTTTTTATTTTTTCTTTTAAATATTTTTAAACTAAGAACTAAATATTCCAATAAATCTTTTCTTAATGTATTAAAAAGTCAACAGCTAAAATACGGAGATCTCATATGAAAAATGTCCATCCGTGAAACTCCATATGGAATTCAGAAACAGTTACCTAAACGGATAGGAATGAAATTTAGAAGATATATACAAATATGTTTCTTTAAAAATTGGGTCTTAAATTGAGTTATTGACAGGAAACTAAATATGAGATTTATACCAGAGCGTATAATTAATAAATTTGATTTTTTAATTTAACATATGTGGCGTATGATTGATAATAATTAGGGATTGCTTAGGAAAATTGGTAATAACTCTAAAGTTTGTGGAGGAATTTTAATAATTTAAAATGAAAATGAAAGGTAACAAAACACTTATTAAAAAATGATACTAGAGTGCTAAGGAAAAACCTTAAAAACCAGGAGTTTTAAACATAACTGATAATAGTTTCAAAAACTAAAAATAATCATAAAGATAATTTTATTTTTTATTTTTTCTTTACAAATTTTCAAAACTCTGAATGACTTCAATGATTTTAAATTATCGAATGAACATATTTTTGTTTCTCATCAATATTATTCTTTTCTTACCCTATTATGTTAAAATTTATTGATTTTATTAACCTGTAATAAACTATACCCTCATAGGTTGGCAGCTAATAAATATTCACAATACCCACGCTCTGTGTTTGGTTACCGGGTATCAATATATTCTGTCAGTTTTGTATTAATCCTTATAAATATTGGACAGAAACATGTATCCGGTGTCCTTAACTTAATTAAAACCATACAACATTTGGACAAGGGAAATGAAATTTAAGGTATTCGCAATATATTTTCTGGTAGAAATACAGCCACAATTTTTATATTTGTATATATATAATAGAGGATAAAATAAGGGAAATATTTACCTTTTTTTGGTAAAACATACAACCATAATTCATTAGAGTTCCAGCTACTATCTTTTTGTTTAAACCAACATGTTCCAAAAATACACAAAAGTTATGTACTTTTATTTTTTTTTTCTGTTCACAACAAACAATTTATTTATAAACCATGATACATGTATTTTTGTCCCCCAAAGGATATCGATGATCAGTGGCCAATATGTGAGCGAAACTTTATGGCACAGCAGCCAATACCAGGTACAGTTGCACATATTCTTGAATTAAAATAATTTTTTTTAACTAGAATATATCAAATCCATTCCTTTATATCATAAAACCTTTAATTCATTTATCTCATTTACTTTCACACATTGTCGTTAACACCTACCAAGACAGATTGAGACCTGTGACACCACAAACCGGAAGAAGGAATAGAAAAAATATATACTTGTCATATCCTTCATTCTTTACAGAAATTGATAACATTCCAATTAATTTACCTTAGAAGTGTTGGCAGATTTGATACCAATAATGCACAAAAAGAAATTAATTTGTCATTAATTAAAGCAATTTTATTAATGTCTCTAACAAAAGAAAATGAAGAAAATCTAAAGGAAGAAATTAAAGTAAGGAAAATATATCAAAAGCCAAGGCATAACATAATTTTTAACATAGTCTAGTCATAGTCTAGTCATAGTCTAGTCATAGTCTAGTCATAGTCTAGTCATAGTCTAGTCATAGTCTAGTCATAGTCTAGTCATAGTCTAGTCATAGTCTAGTCATAGTCTAGTCATAGTCTAGTCATAGTCTAGTCATAGTCTAGTCATAGTCTAGTCATAGTCTAGTCATAGTCTAGTCATAGTCTAGTCATAGTCTAGTCATAGTCTAGTCATAGTCTAGTCATAGTCTAGTCATAGTCTAGTCATAGTCTAGTCATAGTCTAGTCATAGTCTAGTCATAGTCTAGTCATAGTCTAGTCATAGTCTAGTCATAGTCTAGTCATAGTCTAGTCATAGTCTAGTCATAGTCTAGTCATAGTCTAGTCATAGTCTAGTCATAGTCTAGTCATAGTCTAGTCATAGTCTAGTCATAGTCTAGTCATAGTCTAGTCATAGTCTAGTCATAGTCTAGTCATAGTCTAGTCATAGTCTAGTCATAGTCTAGTCATAGTCTAGTCATAGTCTAGTCATAGTCTAGTCATAGTCTAGTCATAGTCTAGTCATAGTCTAGTCATAGTCTAGTCATAGTCTAGTCATAGTCTAGTCATAGTCTAGTCATAGTCTAGTCATAGTCTAGTCATAGTCTAGTCATAGTCTAGTCATAGTCTAGTCATAGTCTAGTCATAGTCTAGTCATAGTCTAGTCATAGTCTAGTCATAGTCTAGTCATAGTCTAGTCATAGTCTAGTCATAGTCTAGTCATAGTCTAGTCATAGTCTAGTCATAGTCTAGTCATAGTCTAGTCATAGTCTAGTCATAGTCTAGTCATAGTCTAGTCATAGTCTAGTCATAGTCTAGTCATAGTCTAGTCATAGTCTAGTCATAGTCTAGTCATAGTCTAGTCATAGTCTAGTCATAGTCTAGTCATAGTCTAGTCATAGTCTAGTCATAGTCTAGTCATAGTCTAGTCATAGTCTAGTCATAGTCTAGTCATAGTCTAGTCATAGTCTAGTCATAGTCTAGTCATAGTCTAGTCATAGTCTAGTCATAGTCTAGTCATAGTCTAGTCATAGTCTAGTCATAGTCTAGTCATAGTCTAGTCATAGTCTAGTCATAGTCTAGTCATAGTCTAGTCATAGTCTAGTCATAGTCTAGTCATAGTCTAGTCATAGTCTAGTCATAGTCTAGTCATAGTCTAGTCATAGTCTAGTCATAGTCTAGTCATAGTCTAGTCATAGTCTAGTCATAGTCTAGTCATAGTCTAGTCATAGTCTAGTCATAGTCTAGTCATAGTCTAGTCATAGTCTAGTCATAGTCTAGTCATAGTCTAGTCATAGTCTAGTCATAGTCTAGTCATAGTCTAGTCATAGTCTAGTCATAGTCTAGTCATAGTCTAGTCATAGTCTAGTCATAGTCTAGTCATAGTCTAGTCATAGTCTAGTCATAGTCTAGTCATAGTCTAGTCATAGTCTAGTCATAGTCTAGTCATAGTCTAGTCATAGTCTAGTCATAGTCTAGTCATAGTCTAGTCATAGTCTAGTCATAGTCTAGTCATAGTCTAGTCATAGTCTAGTCATAGTCTAGTCATAGTCTAGTCATAGTCTAGTCATAGTCTAGTCATAGTCTAGTCATAGTCTAGTCATAGTCTAGTCATAGTCTAGTCATAGTCTAGTCATAGTCTAGTCATAGTCTAGTCATAGTCTAGTCATAGTCTAGTCATAGTCTAGTCATAGTCTAGTTATTATTATTATTATTAATGCTTCACCTTCCAAGAATTTTCACTAAATTGATTTAAATGTTATTCTGGAATCTTGAAAATATATTATTTTCTCCATAATTTCTGTTAAACATTTTCCTACATATGTTTAAAACAGAAATTAACTCATTAAACTTTTAGTGAAATTTATTGGTTTCCAATCAAGTTTAACATCTCAGCTTCAGGTCCTAGTCTAAATCCTTTACACTTCCACTTAAACGAGTGAAGTGTTTTGTTATGTGACAGCAGATGGAAGCCAGTGGCCTGTCAGACTAATGGCAGTAACATGCACAAACATGACCAGGAATGTTAATATCATAAATTCAATGGAGCATTTGGTTGATAAGTTTTAGCTTCTGTTCAAGAAGTAATAAATAATAAAGTGTTTTGTGCGAGTTTCAAATTGGAGAAATGGAGATTCTGTAAATAGTTTTGAAATTAATTAAATTAAGTTTAAGAACAATAAGTATTCTTTTAACTAATCACCTTTTTCGATATTATCGAAATCTAAGATATTTTAGAAGAATTTGTGTAGCATACTTTTAGAATGATCTTTGTAATTTCTATTATATAAAATTACCTATTTCTCAATTAATACTAAATAGTGAAGGCTTTTAATTTATATCATTTATAGTGAAGAGAATCCACATGAGACCCTTGAGACGGCATTACATCCACTAAAACTGACTGTTTGGTGTGCTCTATGGGCTGGTGGAGTCATTGGGCCATACTTCTTCCGAAATAATGCTGGAGAGTCAGTTACCATAAATGGAGACCGGTATAGAGCCATGATAACCGACTATTTTGTTCCCCAATTGGATGGCATGAATGTGGATGAGTTGTGGTTCCAACAAGACGGCGCTACATGCCACACAGCGCACGTCACAATTGATTTATTGAAGGAAACATTCGATGAGCGCATAATTTCGCGGAATGGACCTGTCAATTGGCCACCAAGATCGTGCGATTTGACACCACTGGATTATTTTCTTTGGGGATATGTGAAGTCGCTCGTCTACGCCAACAAACCAGACACGTTAGGGGACTTGGAAGCCAACATTCGTGGCGTTATTGCCAACATACGGGCCCATATGCTCGAAAAAGTAGTTTAAAATTGGACCTGTAGAATTGGCTTTATTCGAGCCAGCCGCGGCGACCACATGCCCGAAATCATATTTAAGCATTAATGGCATAAAATTATCCTTCCAATAAAGCCAAATTGATGGACATTAAAACGATTTTCTTGTGTTTTATTTCAATTTAAAGTTCTATACCTCTAAAAAAAACACCCATTACTATTTATTTTTTCACACAAAAGAACGAATTTTGATATCTATTCACTTAACTTTTTACAATTGAAATAATTTCAAACATCCCTAAGGTATGCTACAAAATATTTGCTTAAAATTCTATAACTTCGATCGATATCGAACCTGGGACCAAATTACGGCATTCGATATCGATCGAAATCTTAGATATTTTCAAAACATTTGTATTGCATACTTTAAGGATAATCAAAATTATTTAAAAGATTCACAGTTTTCTATATTTTTTTGAAGTTATTTGCCAAAAGATGAACAATAGTAATAGGGTTTTAACTGAACTATATGTTTTTAAAGACGGATCAAAATGGATACCAAATTTCAATAAACTTTTTGTATCGAAGTAACTTTGAACATCCCTAAAGTATACTTCACTGTATTCGCTTAAAAGTTTGAGTTTTCGATCGATATCGGATGCGGTAATTTGGCCCCTAGTCAATAAATATTGAAAATTTTATGAATTTGTAGCTAGTTTCAGTTTCAGTAAGCTAGCTCCTTTCGTTTAGGCGTTATCGTGATTTCAACAGACAGACGGACAGACAGACAGAAAGACAGCCAAACAGACAGACAGACAGACAAACGGTTCAGAATATATATCGTTTTTTATTTTTGAGCCAATATTAAGGAAATTACAAACGGAATGATAATCTCAATATACCCCCCATTCTTTTTGATGGTGGGTATAAAAATAGTTTACATTGGCTGTAATTTTTGGAGTTAGCCAGTGTAATTGATCAACATTTAAACTTAGTCCTATTGGGTATTATATTTTCCTACTGTACAGTCCATTACACCTTCTTATTTGCTACATTTTTGTGACAATAATACCAGCACTCATAGGATATTGTAAGAGAATAATTTAAGGGAAGACAACATAGAAATATCATTTGCCACATGAAAGAACTCAAAAGTTCGGTAACTTTCCAAAACACTTCAAATGAATAGGACAACAAATTCTAGGGGTGATGATTGCAAAAAAGGAATAAGACTGTGACATGTTTTGTTAAAAGAATTTAAATGTCTTTTTTTGAAGAATTCTTGCAAAAATCTTTCTACCTTTTATCTACATGCCAGGTCTTCTTTTGTCGATTTTGAGGTTTTTGCATTTGTCGGTTTTAGCACTTGTCGGTTTTCGTTTTATTTGTCTACTCTTCAGCTGCATATTTGTCTTTTCTAAACCTTTTTTTATTAGGAAAAACTTCGATAAATTCCTTTTAGGATCTAGATTCAGGTGATGAGAAAAACATAAGTGAAAATATATGTCTAAGCAAAAGAAAATGAAGAATTGTTGCTCTACAGACTTAAATGCTGGAAAAATACATTGAACACTGAAGAAAATATACAAAGTTTTCTTTTTGTAGCAACATTTGTTAGTCACTCGATACATTAACAATTTTAAGGGCTATGTAGTAATATTCATTTGTATAAAGCTACCCAAAACTCATTAACAAACTGACTATATTAAGACATCGACTGGAGCAAGGAGGTTGTAGTTACTTGACGAAGTCTTGAAAATTAACTCTTCGATTTTTTTGAAATTATTTCAATAAATTGAGAAAAATATTGTGCTTAAGACCTACTAACATAAGTTTCTTGTATGATCAACAGTTTTAGAGTTATTAACATCGCAATGTTTTTTTTTGTTTTTTCTTGTGAAAAATCGAAAAACTTTTTTTTGGAGATTTGGAGTTTGTCATAGTAATTTCTTGATATCTTCAAAACCAGCTTTTAGATTTACTCGAAAATAGGTTTATGGAAAATTACCCTTAAAACATGCCAACATAAGTTCTATATATAATTAATGGTTTCGGAGTTATTAAGAATGAAAGGTCAAATAATATTTTTTTTAAGATATCTTGAAAATTACCTCTCCGATATTATTGAAAATATTCCTACAAATTGAGAAAAATATTGCGCTTAAGACCTACTAATACAAGTTTTTTGTGTGATCAACAGTTTTAGAGTTATTAACATCGCAATTTTTTTTTTTCTTGTGAAAAATAGAAAAACTTTTTTTGGAGATTTGGAGTTTTTCATAGTAATTTCTTCATATCTTCAAAACTAGCTTTTAGATTTTCTTGAAAATACGTGTATGGACTTGAAACAAAATTGAACTTAAAACATGCCAACATAACTTTTATATATAATTAATGGTTTCGGAGTTATTAAGAATGAAGAAAAAAAAATATATTTTGGGATTTTGGAAGATATCTTGAAAACAAACTGTTTAATTTTATTGCAAATACACGAATATATTAAAAACAAAATTGCCTTTAATACATGCCAACAAAAGTTTTATATGTGATCAATGGTTTTAGAGTTATTAACAACGCTATATTTTTTTTTTTTGCCAAATCGAAATTTTTTTTATGTTGTGATTTTTAAAGTAGTTGCCCCTAGTAATGTTACCATATATTAAAAACTAGTGATCCAATTTTATTAAAAATATTGTAGAAACCGGCCTATATTTGACCATACCTCCCACACAAGACACATTCTCAAAAGACGTTTATATACACATAAAAGCACAAAAACGTTAATAACTCTAAAGATAAATGCATTAGATTACTTAAACTTTGGACAGATAAATATTTTATAAATATGAACCAATAACCAAAACTTGGTAACAATCGGTTCACAATTGACTCTAGGCCCTTAGCCGGAAATGATACAAATCTCGAAATTTTGAAAAAATAGCAGAAAGTATATGTATGTATCTAAGACTTAAGAAAAACTTGTTTAATTGTTGGTCCATATTTGACCTTACTAGTAAAGGGCATGTTATAGTTGACCGACTATAGCTTTTTTTACTTGTTTATTTTAAAAGAGATTTCCCTAGTCATTTGACAATATTTTGAAAACCAATTAGCGAATTTTATTAAAAATTGACCAACTGATTAAAAACACAATTGGCCTTAAGCCGTCCTTACATAAGTTTTTTGTGTTATCAATGCTTTTGGAGTTATTTATATATAGAAAATAGTTCAGTCTTTACTTTTTTCTATAGAAAATAGTTCAGTCGTCGCTTTTTTCTATAGAAAATAGTTCAGTCTTCACTTTTTTGTATAGAAAATAGTTCAGTCTTCACATTTTTCTATAGAAAATAGTTCAGTCTTCATTTTTTTCTACAAAAAATAGTTCAGTCTTCACATTTTTCTATAGAAAATAGTTCAGTCTTCATTTTTTTCTACAAAAAATAGTTCCGTCTTCACTTTTTTCTACAGAAAATAGTTCAGTCTTCACTTTTTTCTATAGAAAATAGTTCAGTCTTCACTTTTTTCTATAGAAAATAGTTCAGTCTTCACTTTTTTCTATAGAAAATAGTTCAGTCTTCACTTTTTTCTATAGAAAATAGTTCAGTCTTCACTTTTTTCTATAGAAAATAGTTCAGCCTTCACTTTTTTCTATAGAAAATAGTTCAGTCTTCACTTTTTTCTATAGAAAATAGTTCAGTCTTCACTTTTTTCTATAGAAAATAGTTCAGTCTTCACTTTTTTCTATAGAAAATAGTTCAGTCTTCACTTTTTTCTATAGAAAATAGTTCAGTCTTCACTTTTTTCTATAGAAAATAGTTCAGTCTTCACTTTTTTCTATAGAAAATAGTTCAGTCGTCGCTTTTTTCTATAGAAAATAGTTCAGTCTTCACCTTTTTGTATAGAAAATAGTTCAGTCTTCACATTTTTCTATAGAAAATAGTTCAGTCTTCATTTTTTTCTACAAAAAATAGTTCCGTCTTCACTTTTTTCTACAGAAAATAGTTCAGTCTTCACTTTTTTCTATAGAAAATAGTTCAGTCTTCACTTTTTTTCTATAGAAAATAGTTCAGTCTTCACTTTTTTCTATAGAAAATGGTTCAATCTTCACTTTTTTCTATAGAAAATAGTTCAGTCTTCATTTTTTTCTATAGAAAATAGTTCAGTCTTCACTTTTTTCTATAGAAAATAGTTCAGTCTTCACTTTTTTCTATAGAAAATGGTTCAGTCTTCACTTTTTTCGATAGCAAATAGTTCAGTCTTCACTTTTTTCTAAAGAAAATAGTTCAGTCTTCACTTTTTTCTATAGAAAATAGTTCAGTCTTCACTTTTTTTCTATAGAAAATAGTTCAGTCTTCACTTTTTTCTATAGAAAATAGTTCAGTCTTCACTTTTTTCAATAGAAAATAGTTCAGTCTTCACTTTTTTCTATAGGAAATAGTTCAGTCTTCACTTTTTTCTATAGAAAATAGTTCAGTCTTCACTTTTTTCTATAGAAAATAGTTCAGTCTTCACTTTTTTCTATAGAAAATAGTTCAGTCTTCACTTTTTTCTATAGAAAATAGTTCAGTCTTCACTTTTTTCTATAGAAAATAGTTCAGTCTTCACTTTTTTCTATAGAAAATAGTTCAGTCTTCACTTTTTTCTATAGAAAATAGTTCAGTCTTCACTTTTTTCTATAGAAAATAGTTCAGTCTTCACTTTTTTCTATAGAAAATTGTTCAGTCTTCACTTTTTTCTATAGAAAATAGTTCAGTCTTCACTTTTTTCTATAGAAAATAGTTCAGTCTTCACTTTTTTCTATAGAAAATAGTTCAGTCTTCACTTTTTTCTATAGAAAATAGTTCAGTCTTCACTTTTTTCTATAGAAAATAGTTCAGTCTTCACTTTTTTCTATAGAAAATAGTTCAGTCTTCACTTTTTTCTATAGAAAATAGTTCACTCTTCACTTTTTTCTATAGAAAATAGTTGGAATTTCATAAGGATTCAGATTATATATCGTTCTTGATTTTTGAGCCAATATTAAGGAAATTACAAACGGAATGACAATCTCAATATACCCCCCATTCTTTTTGATGGTGGGTATAAAAAGTTGATAACAGGATAAGTAAAGCTTTGATTATTTGTATTGAATACTTTTAGTTATTTCGTTTTAAATTACACAGCTTTTTTTATAAATAAATCTTTGTCCATACGTATTGCATACTTTTAGGCATTTGTTATAAAATTACACAGATTTTTCATGCTCCAATAAAAATACATTTTCATTTAATTTTAAGTATTTTACTTTCTGCTTTCAAATATTGCGTTTTTTTCTTTTTGATTGCCATTTTGACTTTGCGGCCAATTAAATTTTACGCTGGCATAAATTCCAAACTTAATTGACAGCATTTCCAAGACTAGTTTTTCTAAATTTTATTAAAAGTATTAACCCAAAAAACAAACAAAAAAAAATAAAACGAAATATAATGAATAAAATACATGTCAATGCGGTTACTTATTTTTCTGCAGCATACTTTTAGGTAAATAAACGTTTTTGCAATAGGAGAAAAACTGCAGCTGTCAACTCATTTCCTAAGTGACCACAGATATATTTTTTTAATTAAAGAAAAACTGTAAAATGGATATCAACTGTCAACATTTTCGTTTTTTATTTAAAAATAACAAAATTGTTCTACTTTTTTTTAAAGAATCGTCAAAAGTTTTATGGGATAGAAATAGCGGGGTCTCATATGAGTGTTTTTTTCTTTTTCTATATATAGTTTTAATATAGTTTTGGAGTATTTTAAATATTTACTAAAAAGTACTTTAATAATTATATTAATATTTTAAACTATAACCAGACTTTGACTAGATTATAAATATGAATGTCTAGTAAAAAGTTTTTTTGCTTAATTTTATACCCACCATCAAAAAGAATGGGGGGTATATTAAGATTGTCATTAAGTTTGTTATTTCCTTAATAATGGCTCAAAACCCGAAATTGAAATATATTCTGAACTCTTATGAAATTCTAAGACGATTAAGCGATGTCCGTGTGTCTGTCCGTCTGTCTGTCTCTCTGTTGTCGGCACAATAAAACCTTAACGAAAGGATATAGGTAAAAAAAAATTGGCACAAATATTCTTCATTTCTTGCAAAATTTGTATTGAAATCGGGCAAAATCGGTTCACATTTGACCCTAGCTTCAATAGAACCTAGTCTGGGCTAATCGCTTATTTGCTAATAAATGACAAATTACAACAGCTATGATGACAAAATTTGGTATCTAGAAGTTTTACATAAGCACTAGGCAGCATATACAATTTCATCGAAATCGGTTCACATTTAACCATAGCTCCCATATAAATAACTTACGAAAAAAGCCTAAATTCCACCTGAAATTCACTTAAATGCCAATAAATGATAAACTGTAACAGGTTTGGCTACTAAATTTAGCACAAGGAAGTCTTATGTGAATGCCAGCCAGTGTGCTGTCACAATCGGTCACCATTTGACTGTAGCTCTCATATAAAAAACTTATGGAAACACAAAAAATACAAAAAGAAAAGAGGGTTTATGTCCGCCTGTCCGTTAGATAAAAGCGCGATAGCGCCTTAACAAAAAAGGCTACAGCAACAAAATTTTACAAAGGGAAATCTAATGTGAATGCCAACCAGTGTGCAAAATTTTGTAACAATCGGTCACTATTTGACCATAGCTCCCATAAAAAAAGCTTACAGAAACACAAAAAGAAAAGGAGATTTATGTCCGTCTGCCCGTCAGATAAAAGCGTGACAGCTCCTTAACTACAAAAGCCAGAAATACAAGATTTGACAAAAGTATTTTGGATATGTAACAAAAGTTGTGTACTGAAAATGGGCGAAATCGGTTCACAATTAGTTAGAGCTCCCATATAACCCCGCCCCGGGAAACACATAAATCCTGATAAATTGAGTACAATTGTAATAGCTATGACGACTTAATTTAGAATATAGCAGTTTTATGCAACTATTGGTCAGTATATCAAATTTTATAGGAATCGGTCCATATTTGACTATAGCTTTCATATAAAAAAACACTCCCGGAAACCAAAAAATATTTAGCAAGGACCTGTTAGAAGCTATTAAATTAGAAACTGTGACAGCTTTTGCCACTAAATTTTGCAAAAATAAGTTTTATACAAATACCAGCCATTGTGTAAAATTTTGTTACAATCGGTCAACATTTGGCTATAATTCTCATATATATAACATCCCCTTTTTTATACCCTTCACCAATAGGTGAAAGGGTATTATAAGTTTGTGATTCCGTTTGTAATTTTATTAGTGATCGTAGACCATAAAAATTATACCGATCGACTCAGAATCGGGAGGAGAATCGATTAAGCGATGTCCGTCTGTCTGTCTGTCTGTCCGTCTGTCTGTCTGTCTGTTGAAATCAAGTTTCTGAAGCCCCTGGAGGATGGACTTACATAAATTATATATCAGATTTTAGGAAATTCTCCCGCAATGAACGCTATTAAATTTCATTAAAATCGGTTTATAAACACCGAAAATATCGAAAAAATACCAAAAATTAGACGAAAATTTTAAAATTTTTGATTGAAACAAACTTTTAAATAACAAGAGAAAAAAGATACTCCTGGTGCACATGTGATGATGTGTTATATATCAAATTGTAGGAAATAGTCCTAAAGCACTCTGTAAAATTTTATCAAATATCGGTCCATAAACAACTGAGATATCGCCAAAACACTGAATTTGATGTATCGCAAATTGGCCAAAGTTCGCATTAGAGAATGTTTGTTGAAAAAATGAAATGCAGAAATAGGAAAAACCATCCTCCTATAGCACGGACCTACATAAATTTTATATCAGATTTTAGGAAATTCCCCCGCCAAGCACGTTATTAAATTTTATCAAAAGCGGTCCATAAACAATTGAGATATCGCAATAACGCTACATTTGATGTACAGCAAATTGCCCAAAGTACGTGTCTAAGAAATTTTGTTTACATTTTGTAAGTATTGTTTCAGCGATATCTCAGGTGTTTATGGACCGATTGTGATGAAATTTGACATCGTTCTTTATGGGAGGATTTTCTAAAATCTGATATATATACTCCACAAATCTGATTATGAATACCATTCAAATTGTACCGATCAACTCAGAATCGGCACAAGAATCGATTTCGCGACCTCCGTCCGTCCGTCTGTTTGTTTATCCGTCCGTCTACCTGTCTGTCCTTTTTTCTGTTGTAGTCAAGTTTTTGGAGCTCCTGTTTTGTCGATATCTCAGATGTTTATTTTGATGAAGTTTAATAGCGTCCTTCGCAGGGGATTATCTAAATCCTGATGCATTCTGTAATTTGTGGTAGATATAATTTAGCGTTTAAGCGATGGTGTTTTGATCGACAATGTTGAAATTCAGGGTGGGACAATTCAGGAGCTCCACAAATCTGGTTTTAGCAGACAGACACACTGCATTTATCTTAATTTTGTGTCTGACTTTTGAACATTATGATAACATTTGAGAATGTATTATATATCAAATTATAGGTAATCTTCCTAGGAAGTACAAAAATGCAGCTAAGTACATGATATCCGTTCAAAACCTACATATGTATGTAAGTATCTCACATATCAACAAAAATTTAAATTTTTTAATTGCAATTGGGAGAAATCCGTTCACGTTTGACAATTGATCCCGTATAACTTCGCCTAAGGCAATCTCTTAGTAGCTAATAAATGACAAATTATAATAGATACGATGATGACATTTAGTAAAAAGACGTTGTACAATATTGATATTCAGGACAATAGCGCCTAAAATAAACTTTCTAGAGGGACAACATTTGACAAAAGTATTTCTGATCTCTTGAAAAGTTCGATATTGAAAATGGGCGAGCTCTATTCACATTTAGTGAAATCTCCCATATAAACCCGACCGGGAATCGATTTAATGCTGATAAATTAAATCACATTAAAATTGCACAAAGAACTAGAGCAAAACTTTCCAAACATCCATCGGACAGATCGAAAGAACTATACATCCCAAATATTATTGATGAAGTGTTCATTTTAATTAATTAACTAACTTCAAATTAATAAGTAAACTTTTCCGACAAAGCTGATAACCATCCATTCAAAAGCTATATATTTCACGTATGTATCTAAAACTAAGAGTGTATACCCTATAATTTTAAGGCTTATCATTGTTAAAGCTTTGACCTAAATCAGTCCGCTAACTTCAGAGTTTTACATAGCTAATCAAGAACTTTTACTAGTTGGATAATTCGTACGAATCAACTGGCACAACCCTCACTGGGCACAGCGTTTTTGGGTTGCATGCCAGAATACTTAAACTTCATCAAATCGATGTGCTATTGCAAATCTAAGGCCATCTACATTTTAAAGCATCTTTTTTGCATGGTTTATCTGGTCTATCGAACTTTATTAAATGTTCGTAAAATATGGGTCTATTTTATTTCGAAGCTACTGGCTGGCTTAAATATGCATTCTCTACTTGTAGTCTAGTAATCATTATCTTTCACAAAGGGACCACTTTAGAACCCAAGTGAAGCTTCCCTAGACATCAGCCACCTGCCCAACCTAACCTTTGGGTGCATAACTATTCTAGATGATAACACCACCGAAAAGCTTTTTGTTTTCCGACTCTTAATTTTAAAGACTCTTTGCATATAATACTAGTATAACCAAATATTGCTACGAATAACATTAAGTACTTTTGGAACACCATTGGTGAAGGGTATCTAAGATTCGGCAAAGCCGAATATACCACTCTTACTTGTTATATCTACAATTAAAAATATTCGGAGGTACAAGTAGCATATTAACCCCTTGACGTATTTCCACGAGTCTGATCCGTGGTACAATTTCTGTGCCTAACATGATTATAACGAGTCTGACTCGTTTTGCGACTGTTCTTAAGCATCAAAACTGGTTTGTTTAGTGCAAGTTGTATGCGAACAGTTGGAAGCGAACTTCGTTACACTAATTGATACGCCAAGGGGTTAAGATTATGTATATGGTAGATGCATTAGGAACTCCTAACAAAATATATGGACCTGTCGTATTACTATCAACTTCTTTATCCTAACTAAATATTAAGCTAAACGAAAAGTATTTAACAACTTGTTAATGTAAAACTATACCCGGTTACGATAACGATTTTTTTTTTTCAAAGTAAATAAATACTAGGGAAACCACTTACACACTTTTGAATGTTGAAATATAAAGCTACTGCAACCGAAGTTATTCCAAATATTCTACCAACAATACCAACTAGCATAACAACTTTTTCCAAATTTGGTCCAAGTTTTGAATTTGCTGCACCCTCGTAGATATATGAGATATATTTCTAAATTTAACACAACTTGATGGTGGGTATATAAGATTCGGCACTGCCGATTATAACACTCTTACTTGTTCCATTTTAATATAGACTTTACCAACAAACCCCATTTCCAAAAACCACTAATAACTTTAAGTTAAAAGTTCATATACAACTAAGCAACTTCGAACCATACCTTCAACATCCAACACATTCTAAGTTAAACAAAACAAAAAAAGTATGTGAAATAAAAAAATGCCGGTCGCAAAGTTTGTTTTGCTAAGGGTTTTCTAAGTTTGAACTCATTTGTTATTTACACTTTTTCTAGTTGTTTTTTGCGATTTGCGATAGAAAAAAGAGAAAAAAGTTTGACAACACTAAAAACGACATGCTACAACACCCCCAAAAGCTGGTAAACCGGGCCAAAGAGAAAAATTACAAATAAAATATGTGGCACAAAAACTTGCTCATACTTAAAGCCTTCAAAACTCCAGGTAGATATTGTTTTTATTTTAGTTAAAACTTCAGGAGATTTAGAAAAAACATAATATTTTTACTACCATATTTACCTTAACATAAAACAAGTTGTGGTAGGACAAGGATATAATTTAGGAAACAGCAAAAAACACAAAAACACATAAGGAAATTCAAATCACTTATACAAAGACATTTCAAAAGTAAACAACACTAATACTTATACAAGAACAATATCACTATAGGTATTCAAAAATAAAGTTATCATACCCAACCAAGACTCAAGGGCTTCGAGAGGGCAACCTACAACATGTTTGCAAGATTAATTGCTTTGCAACAAAACCACTGTTAACATGAGCCAACCACAACCAACAGAAGGAAATTGCAAAGAAAATTATGTCTAAACAAATTTAAATAACATTCTCAGAGATTTGTTATTTTCTCATTTAACTGGTTTGTGCTCTGAAAGTGGTGAACTTTGAAAGATGTTGCAAGCAAGACAATTTTTATTTGCAACCTAAATGTTTATGAAAAACAAAATGAAATGTTTCTAAAGAAAAATAGTTCATTCTTCACTTTTTCTATAGAAAATAGTTCAGTCTTCACTTTTTTCTTTAGAAAATAGTTCAGTCTTCACTTTATTCTATAGAAAATAGTTCAGTCTTCACTTTTTTCTATAGAAAATAGTTCAGTCTTCACTTTTTTCTATAGAAAATAGTTCAGTCTTCACTTTTTTCTGTAGAAAATAGTTCAGTCTTCACTTTTTTCTTTAGAAAATAGTTCAGTCTTCACTTTTTTCTATAGAAAATAGTTCAGTCTTCACTTTTTTCTATAGAAAATAGGTCAGTCTTCACTTTTTTCTATAAAAAATAGTTCAGTCTTCACTTTTTTCTATAGAAAATAGTTCAGTCTTCACTTTTTTCTATAGAAAATAGTTCAGTCTTCACTTTTTTCTATAGAAAATAGTTCAGTCTTCATTTTTTTCTATAGAAAATAGTTCAGTCTTCACTTTTTTCTATAGAAAATAGTTCAGTCTTCACTTTTTTCTAAAGAAAATAGTTCAGTCTTCACTTTTTTCTATAGAAAATAGTTCAGTCTTCACTTTTTTTATAGAAAATAGTTCAGTCTTCACTTTTTTCTATAGAAAATAGTTCAGTCTTCACTTTTTTCTATAGAAAATAGTTCAGTCTTCACTTTTTTCTATAGAAAATAGTTCAGTCTTCACTTTTTTCTATAGAAAATAGTTTAATCTTCACTTTTTTCTATAGAAAATAGTTCAGTCTTCACTTTTTTCTATAGAAAATAGTTCAGTCTTCACTTTTTTCTATAGAAAATAGTTCAGTCTTCACTTTTTTCTATAGAAAATAGTTCAGTCTTCACTTTTTTCTATAGAAAATAGTTCAGTCTTCACTTTTTTCTATAGAAAATAGTTCAGTCTTCACTTTTTTCTATAGAAAATAGTTCAGTCTTCACTTTTTTCTATAGAAAATAGTTCAGTCTTCACTTTTTTCTATAGAAAATAGTTCAGTCTTCACTTTTTTCTATAGAAAATAGTTCAGTCTTCACTTTTTTCTATAGAAAATAGTTCAGTCTTCACTTTTTTCTATAGAAAATAGTTCAGTCTTCACTTTTTTCTATAGAAAATAGTTCAGTCTTCACTTTTTTCTATAGAAAATAGTTCAGTCTTCACTTTTTTCTATAGAAAATAGTTCAGTCTTCACTTTTTTCTATAGAAAATAGTTCAGTCTTTACTTTTTTATAGAAAATAGTTCAGTCTTCACTTTTTTCTATAGAAAATAGTTCAGTCTTCACTTTTTTCTATAGAAAATAGTTCAGTCTTCACTTTTTTCTATAGAAAATAGTTCAGTCTTCACTTTTTTCTATAGAAAATAGTTCAGTCTTCACTTTTTTCTATAGAGAATAGTTCAGTCTTTACTTTTTTCTATAGTTCAGTCTTCACTTTTTTCGATAGAAAATAGTTCAGTCTTCACTTTTTTCTATAGAAAATAGTTCAGTCTTCACTTTTTTCTATAGAAAATAGTTCAGTCTTCACTTTTTTCTATAGAAATAAGTTCAGTCTTCACTTTTTTCTATAGAAAATAGTTCAGTCTTCACTTTTTTCTATAGAAAATAGTTCAGTCTTCACTTTTTTCTATAGAAAATAGTTCAGTCTTCACTTTTTTCTATAGAAAATAGTTCAGTCTTCACTTTTTTCTATAGAAAATAGTTCAGTCTTCACTTTTTTCTATAGAAAATAGTTCAGTCTTCACTTTTTTCTATAGAAAATAGTTCAGTCTTCACTTTTTTCTATAAAAAATAGTTCAGTCTTCACTTTTTTCTATAGAAAATAGTTCAGTCTTCACTTTTTTTTATAGAAAATAGTTCAGTCTTCACTTTTTTCTATAGAAAATAGTTCAGTCTTCACTTTTTTCTAAAGAAAATAGTTCAGTCTTCACTTTTTTCTATAAAAAATAGTTCAGTCTTCACTTTTTTCTATAGAAAATAGTTCAGTCTTCACTTTTTTCTATAGGAAATAGTTCAGTCTTCACTTTTTTCTATAGGAAATAGTTCAGTCTTCACTTTTTTCTATAGAAAATAGTTCAGTCTTCACTTTTTTCTATAGAAAATAGTTCAGTCTTCACTTTTTTATAGAAAATAGTTCAGTCTTCACTTTTTTCTATAGAAAATAGTTCAGTCTTCACTTTTTTCTATAGAAAATAGTTCAGTCTTCACTTTTTTCTATAGAAAATAGTTCAGTCTTCACTTTTTTCTATAGAAAATAGTTCAGTCTTCACTTTTTTCTATAGAAAATAGTTCAGTCTTCACTTTTTTCTATAGAAAATAGTTCAGTCTTCACTTTTTTCTATAGAAAATAGTTCAGTCTTCACTTTTTTCTATAGAAAATAGTTCAGTCTTCACTTTTTTTATAGAAAATAGTTCAGTCTTCACTTTTTTCTATAGAAAATCTCTTAGTTTTTACGTATTTTTTGTGTGAAACGTTTAATAAATTTTCTGATTTGTCCTATTTTAAGAATTTGTATATAATTTTTTGAAAAATTCAACAATTAAATGATGTTGCAAGTTAACACATGATGTTGCAAGTTCTAAATCTTTATATTTTTGTTTTAAATGTTATTTTTTAGAAGTTGTGCTAAATAAAAAACATTATTTTGAAAAACAAGGCATGTTGCAAGTTACATTTTTTTAATCTCATAGTTTTTACATATTTTTTGGGTGAAACGTTTCTGTTTCAAATGTTATTCTTTATTAGTTGTGGTAAATAACAAACATTATTTTTGAAAAATAAAGCATGTTGCAACTTCAATTTTTTACATTTTTAAAATTTTACTCTTATATTTTGGATGGAAAAATATTTGGTTCTTCAATTTTGTCTATTTTTCGGTAAAATGTTTATAATTTCTTTAAAATTTTAACGCTTAAGTCGTGTTGCAAGTTCACACATTATGTTGCAAGTACTAAATTTTCATACATTTGCTTTAAAGTAGATTCTTAATGTGTTGTGGTAATAATAAGACATGATTATTGACAAAAGTGGCATGTTGCAAGTTTAATTTTTTCTTATTTTAATATATATTTACCTTATATTTAAGTGTAATACAGTTTTTTTCTTCTTAACAGTTTTATATTATTTGCTTAAAAACTGTATAGAGCAAATGTTGCAAGTATAAATTTCATTGCCATGCTTTCAGTTAATAACTCCGAATTTTGAAAAAGAGGGTAGAAAATCTTCTTTTTTAAGTAACTCTGAAGCTCAGAGTCTGAGCTAGAGTAACTTAACATTTCTCTCTAGAGTATGTGGCACTTGCCACACTCTGGGCATACTTTTCACCTCAGTGATTTCGTTAGTGGTGTTTTCTGGTGATGAGTGTGGCAAGTGGTAAAAAAAATTTTAAGCAGAGTTTATGTTGCAACACACAGACTTTCTAACTCTTGAAAATCAAGTTAAAATTTTGCATGATTTTTCCGTTCTTCTTGCCTGCAATCGCATGTGATTTCAACATTTGATGCTGGATGACTTAAAACTTTTCATTTCAGTTGCAATTTGGCGCTTGACGCGTAACGATACTGATAACGGAAAGAAAGTCTTAAGTGAAAATATATTGAAAGCGTTTTTAAAAGAAAAACAAGTTAAGGGAATTATTTAAGTGAAATAAAATTTCCAAAAATTAAAAAAGTTAAAAAATTTTAAGAAATAATAAAATTTTAAACAAAAAAAAATTGTACAAAATTTTGAAAAAAAGAAATCCCGAAAGTCATCAAAAAAAATACTAAACATTTTCAAAAATATATTTAAAAGTGTTTTAATAAAAATTTTAAAAAATTAAAGAAATTTTTGATAAAATTTCAAAAAATAAAAGAAATTTTTTCTAGAATTAAAAAAAAAATTAATTACAAAAATCGTTAAATTGATTAAAAAAGCTAAAGAAAATTATATTACAATTTTAAAATTTTCCTCACGCGCCACTACAAGTCTACAATTTCGAGTGTTATTTACTATTTCTTTCTAAAAAAGTGCGTAAATCTTTGAATTTCAAAGCAATAAATTTAAAATCCAAAAAAATCAATAATTAAATTCAACATCGCGGATGCTCTCGTTCAAATGTTCAAAACAAGTTGATTGATGCGTTTGATATCAATTTAAACGTTTTCATTTTTTTATCTTGCCCCAAACACCAGCTTTTCATGTTTTTTTTGCTGTTTGTTTCTTAAAACTCTATTAGTTTTTCATGTTGCAGCGAAAGTTTTAATGCTCAGCTAAGTTTTCCTTTAAATGTTGCTGCTACAAGTTTTTTTGTTTGCTAATCGCTAACAACGGCAACATCTTTGTTGTCCATTTTTAATTGAAATTTTTTGTTTTGTTTTACTTTTTCTGTTGTAATTTGTGTTTGATGCTGCATAAATAAATAATTAAATAAATATTAAAGTGGATACAAATTGATGGATTACTGGAATTATGATGGAGCTTGAGTGAATACCAGTGAATGTAAGTTTTGTTATTTATTTAAGAGGTTCAATGGTTTTTTGAATCAAGCTGATAATGAAAGAAATCGAAGTAAATTTATCAATAACATTAAAAAAAAATTTCTATAAAAAAATTTTTTATCTAAAAAAATTTTCTATAGAACATTTTTCTTACAAAAAACTTTTCTATAGAAAATTTTTCATATAAAAGATTTTTATATAGGAAGTTTTCTATAGAAAAATTTTTTATATGAAAAATTTTCTATAAAAAAATTTTCTATAGAAAATTTTTCAAAATTCTTTCAAAAAATAATTTTCATCTAAAAAAATTTTCTTTGGAAAATTTTTCAACAAAAAAATCTTCTATAATAAATTTATCAATAACATTTAAAAAAATTTTCTATAAAAAAATTTTTTATCTAAAAAAATTTTCTATAGAAATTTTTTCTTCTTAAAAAAATTCTATAGAAAATTTACCTTCTAAAAAAATTTTCTATAAAAAATTTTTCATCCAAAACAAAAATTTTCATCTAAAAAAATTTCCTTTATAAAATTTTTCAACAAAAATATTTCTAGAGAAAATTTTTCTTCTAAAAATAATTTCTAGAAAAAATTTTCAAATAAAAAAATTTCTAGAGAAAAATTTCTAAATACAATTTTTTATCTAAAAAATAGCTTAGAAAATTTATAAGCTAAAAATATTTTCTATCAAAAATTTTTCGTATAGAAAAACTCTGAAATTTCATATAAAAAATTGTTCATTAAAAAAATTTCTAGAGAAAATGTTTCGAGCAGAAATTTTTTTATAAAATTTTCTATAGAAACTTATTCATCTTAAATATAAAAATTTAAATCTAATAATATTTTCTATACAAAATTTTTTCTATAAAAAATTTTTTGTGGAAAATTGTTCACCTAAAAAAATTTACATTAAATAATGTTTCTATAGAAAATTATTCTATAGCAATTTTCTCAGCTAAAAAAATTTTCTGTAAAATATTTTTCAATAAAAAAAATTTTCTTTAAAAAATTTTTCATCTAAAAAAATTTTCTATAGAAAATTTTTGATCTAAAAAAATATTATAAAATTTTAAACTAAAAACATTTTCAATAGAAAATTTTTCATAAAAAAAAATTCTAGAAAAAATTTTTTATGCAAAAAATTTTTTTTAGAGGTAATTTTCTATAGAAACTTATTCATCTTAAAATATTTTCTGTGAAAAATTGAACATCTACAAAATTTTTTCTATAGAAAACTTTTTATCTAGAAAATTTTTCATTTAAAAAATATTTTTATAGCAAACTTCTATTATAATAAGCTTTTCTATAGAAAATTTTTTATACAAAAAATTTTTCTATAGAAAATTTTTCATATAAAAAAACTTTGTATAGAAAATTTTTCATATAAAATAATTTCCTATGGAAAATTTTTCATCTAAAAAAATTTTCCATAGAAAATTTTTCTTACAAAAAATTTTTCCATAGAAAATTTTTCATATAAAACACTTTTATATAGGAAATTTTCTATAAAAAAATTTTTTATATGAACACTTTTCTATAAAAAATTTTTTTATAGAAAAATTTTCAAAATTCTATAACAATATTTTATAAACAGGAAAAAACTTGTCTTCTAAAAAAAATTTCTACAGAAATTGTTTTATCTAAAAAAACTCCTAGAGAAAATCTTTTATCCAAAGAAAATGTCTAGAACAATTTTTCATCAAAAAAATTGTCTACAGAAAATTTTTCATCTAAAAAATTAGATTAAATAATTTTTAAATTGTCTATCAAAAATTTTTCGCATAGACAAAAATTGATTAAAAAAATCTTCAAAAAAAAATACATTAAAAAAATTTCTAGAGAAAATTTCTCATGCTACGAAATTCTTTACAGAAAATTTTCTGTAGAAACTTATTCGTCTTTAAATGTTTTCTATAAAAAATTTAACATCTCAAAATATTTTCTTTACAAAATTTTCAAATAAAAAATTTTTTATAGAAAATTTGTCATAAAACAAATTTTCAATCGAAAATTTTTCTATAGAAAATTTTTTTCATATAAAACTTTTTTTATAGAAAATTTTTCTATAAAAACTTATAAGAAAAATTTTCTATAGAAAATTTTTCATATAAAAAATTAAAACATTTTTCACATAAAAAATTTTTCTATAGAAAATTTTTCATATAAAAATTTTTCTACAGAAAATTTTTCATATAAAAAATTTTTTTCATATTAGAAAATTTTTTTATATGAAAAATTTTCTATAGAAAATTTTTTTATATGATAGAAAATTTTTTTATATGAAAAATTTTGTATAGAAAATTTTTTTATATGAAAAATTTTCTATAGAAAATTTTTTTATATGAAAAATTTTCTATACAAAATTTTTTTATATGAAAAATTTTCTATAGAAAATTTTTACAAAAAAAAAAAATTTTCTATACAAAATTTTTCATATAAAAAAATTTTCTATCATATAAAAAAATTTTCTAAAGAAAATTTTTCATATAAAAAAATTTTCTATAGAAAATTTTTCATATAAAAAAATTTTCTATAGAAAATTTTTCATATAAAAAAATTTTCTATAGAAAATTTTTCATATAAAAAAATTTTCTATGGAAAATTTTTCACATAAAAAATTTTTCTATAGAAAATTTTTCATATAAAAAAATTTTCTATAGAAAATTTTTCATATAAAAAAATTTTTCTATAGAAAATTTTTCATATAAAAAAATTTTCTATAGAAAATTTTTCATATAAAAAAATGTTCTATAGAATTTTTCATATAAAAAAACTTTCTATAGAAAATTTTTCATATAAAAAAATTTCTATAGAAAATTTTTCATATAAAAAAATTTTCTATAGAAAATTTTTGATATAAAAAAATTTTCTGTAGAAAATCTTTCATATAAACAAATTTTCTATAGAAAATTTTTCATATAAAAAAATTTTCTATACAAAATTTTTCATATAAAAAAATTTTCTATCATATAAAAAAATTTTCTATAGAAAATTTTTCATATAAAAAAATTTTCTATAGAAAATTTTTCACATAAAAAAATTTTCTATAGAAAATTTTTCACATAAAAAAATTTTCTATAGAAAATTTTTCATATAAAAAAATTTTCTATAGAAAATTTTTCATATAAAAAAATTTTCTATAGAAAATTTTTCATATAAAAAAATTTTCTATGGAAAATTTTTCACATAAAAAATTTTTCTATAGAAAATTTTTCATATAAAAAAATTTTCTATAGAAAATTCTTTATATAAAAAAATTTTCTATAGAAAATTCTTCATATAAAAAAATTTTCTATAGAAAATTCTTCATATAAAAAAATTTTCTATAGAAAATTTTACATATAAAAAAATTTTCTATAGAAAATTTTTCATATAAAAAAATTTTCTATAGAAAATTTTTCATATAAAAAATATTTCTATAGAAAATTTTTCAGATCAAAAATATTTCTATAGGAAATTTTTCATATAAAAAATTTTTCTATAGAAAATTTTTCATTTAAAAATTTTTTCTATAGAAAATTTTTTGTGTAAAAAATTTTTTAAAAGAAAATTTTTCATATAACAAATTTTTCTATAGAAAATTTTTCATATAAAATATTTTTCTAGAAAAAAATTTTCATATGGAAAATTTTCTACTAAAAAAATTTGTATATGAAAAATTTTTTAAATAAAAAATTTTGTATAGAATAATTTTTTATATGAAAAATTTTTTTTAGAAAATTTTTCATCTATGTACAAAATTTTCTGTAGAAAAATTTTTCATTTGAAAAATTTTCTATTTAATAAAAATTCGACAGAAAATTGTTTATCTAAACAAATTTTCTATAGAAAATTTTTCATCTAATAAAATTTTTTTATTAAAAAATTTTCTAGAGAAATTCTTTTATCCAAAAATTTTCTAGAACAATTATTCGAAATTTTGTTTTTGACTCATAAGCCAGCTTTTCATAAACCGGGTCACATATGTTATTAAGCCTTACAATAACGGCTTAAGCGAGAATTTCAGTGGATACAGATTGTTCTAACTTATTTACTTAAATGGTCTATATTTACAACCAGGTCAAAGGGCGAGCTTATTTTAGAATTCAATGACTTTTCATCTTGTGATCATATTCTGCAATTTCGTAGGCCAAACTTTAAAAGCTCTTATATAAGTCCAAATAACGGAAACAGCTTAAATATATAAAATTTAAGAAAATGCTTGTATGATGGCAAAATTTAGCAAATATATGTCTTTATACAGAAAAAAAAATCACCTTTGACTTTAGTGGTAAAGGGTATCGTATGGTCGGGCTTGACCGACTACAGTACTTTCTTATTTGTTTGGTTCATATATCCTTTCATATAATAGGGATATACGAATATACCAGTTAGGTCAATATAGCGGATATATAGCATCATATGTATAGAATTTGCGTTTCTATGCTATTTTATCAGTTGTTGGCGTTATATAAACATTTTAACAATTATCTCGGAATTTATATCAATCATACGTCAGTTACGAAAGAATTACATAAATAAGTAAATTATAAAAATTGCCAATACTTAACAAGAAAATGCTACAAAATAAATAAAATTAAGTTTCAAACTAGTTCTAATACTATTTTCTCTTAGTCTAATAGCTTGACTATGAATAACTTCACAAATTTTAATAGTTCTGCCTTTAATATGCGAGTTATAAGGAAATGTTCACTATAACCTCTGAATTAATATCAATCATACGCAACGTATTCCAAAAGCATACAAATAGATTTATTACCTCTAAATTGTAATTATTTGACAAAACTAAGAAATTTTATCCAAAACTAAGAAAAAATTTTTATTTAAAATCTTTTTTATAAAATTATACCTCCAATTTTAGAAGTTTTAGGATAAATAATAAATTTGTAATATTCAAAATTTACTTTATTTGATTCAAAATTAAAGTTTTGTATATTTTGTCTTTAGTATAATCTAAGTATGTCTATCTGTCTTTCTGTCTATTAGTTTCCTGTACACTAAAAAAGTTTTGGCACTTGTCTATATATTATTTTTTTGTGGGCTTAGAATTTCTAAAAATGGAACATAAACCCTTTACATATACTACGTACAAATGACAAACAAACCGCCAGAAAAAGAACAACGGAAGCGACGAAAAAACAAGGTTTTAGAACAAAGAGACGAAAAAACTAGAAATTTATGGTATATATAAGATTTGCAGGTAAAACGACTTAAATTAAAATTATAAATTTTTAAGTACTATACGAGGTAGCCTTAAGGACTCTGATGTAGAATTCCATAGAAAATATCCTCTTATACAACACGTTACACTATTTGCACACCAAAGTTGCCTGGTACCTTTAGAACTCGTATTCCTGATATGTATTACTTTTTTCCTAAACAGAATATTATATAATGTTAATAGATAACATAGCTCTGTTAACTGTAATGTTTTGTGTCTAAACATTTCAAATTTATTTATGTAAAATTTTTGACCAAACGTAAAATTTTACAAAACTTTCGAAAGCTTTCTTTACCTTTTGCTTCATTTTTTGGTTTGTGACAATGTTTTAGCAAACGAACGATATGAGTTTGTGTTTTTAAACTGAATGTTGCACGAGTATATATAACGTCTGAATAAACATAATTTTTTTTTTCCAAAGTACTTTGACAGTCTTAACATGTCGTGCCACACATAGAACCAACACAACGTTATCATGGTGATGAACATCATTAACATGTTATGGCAAACAGACCTGAAAACTAAGATACACACACTCACACAAACGTTTAACATTTGGAAGTACAAAAAGAATGATAAGGTTGCATCAACACAGATGCATAACATCCGCTTGTAACAGAAACCGGATGTTGAAAGGATAACCTAGATGAAGATGTTTTTTTCTGCGGTTTTGTTAACAATAAAAATCCCCTTTGAAACATTTTTGTCTTAACGCTAATAACTTCGCCTTTTTAAGCAACAAAAAGTTAATAGAGTTTTCAATTTTACAGGAAAATAGAACACAAAATTTTCTACAGAAATCACAAACTGGGGCCAAATTGGCTCATCCGATATCGATCAAAATGAAAAATATTTCAGAAAGATTTGTGTGGCATACTTTTAGGATCATCTCAATAATATATAACATATAAGATTTAATGCATTATAACTTATTTGTCACAAGTTCCCTGATAGTAAAAGAATTTCACTTAAACTAAATGTTTTAACAAGCAAATGGATATGTTTAGAAAATCCCTAAGGTATGTTACACAATATTTGCTTAAAAGTCTGAGTTTTCGATCAATATTGAAAGCGGCTATTTGACCCCTGTTTTAATTTTTTATAGGCCCCAAAAATATTTTCGTTCTCATTTTTATTTATTACAAAATTTCTAACCACATCCTTCTTTTTATTTTTGTTATCCTTTTATACATTTTTCTCGCCATATTGACAAAGCGAAGACCTTCCAAGTGGTTGCATTTTATTTAATTTCAGATTTTTTCCTCTTTATTTGCATTTTTAGTCATTTTTGTTCTTTTGTATGATTTATGAAATTGGAGTCATTTGTCTGGAATTGTAGAGGCAATTTATCATAAGAGGAATGTTAAGAATTTTTTTGTGGAAATTGGCACCAAATATTGAAAAATAAAATTTTAGCATGAATGACAGGAAAATAAATTTGACTCAGTTGGTTAATGATGATGAATCTCAGTCCTATGGAGGGTCCCTTCCTAGTACCTACTAGCGATAGAGGAGAACCAAAGATTTCTAGACTAACAATGATATTAGATCAGATAAACCGTGCAGAAAAGGAGTTTTAGGGTCGATGTAAAGAAATAAAATTTGCTGTAAAACAAACAACAAATGACAAAAACCGGACCAAATAAATTTTTAATTGTGTTCGTAAAAAGCTTATAAAATTTATTTAAAATCTCTGTAAGCTTTTTTTTTAGTTAAATTGCAAAATATTAAATAATTACTTTAAAACAGTTAAAACAAAAGCTTTGAAGCTTTTATTCGAAATTTTTCTGAAACTTATCAAAAATATAAACATTTGTACGAATAATATCAGAAAACATTGAAATTCTTTTAAAATTATAACTTAATCGATAAATTTAAGGCAAATAAAAAAAAAACTTTGAAAGCTTTTTTATGAATTGTAAACAAATTATGAAAAAAACATTTTGCAATTACTAAATAATAAAAAATTATATGATCAAACATTATTTTGAAAATTTCTACTAAAAGTTTTAAGAGTTTTTCTTTAAGAGCTTTAAAGCTTGTTTAACAAAATATTATGATTTTATAAAAAATTATATGAAAAAGTGTAATTTAAGCTACAACTTTTTACAAACAACTTTTATGCCAAAAAAATATTGTAAAAGAGCTTTTTATACCAGAAGCTTTTAAAATATACTTTAAATTTTTGAAAGCTTTTTTCATTTATTATAAATTATTAATGAGTACATTAAAAACAATAAATTTAACTGGGGTTAATAAATATTTTTTAAAAATTAGAGAATATTTTCACAAAAGCTTTAAAGCTTTTGTTATAAAACCGATTAAATCTTGAAAAATAAACATTATTTTCTATATAAATAATATCAGAAAACATTGAAATTGCCTTAAATGATAACTAAATCTATGAATTTGTAAAAAATCTTTTATAGCTTTTTTACAAATCTTAAACAAATTTCTAAAACTGCTTATAAAATATCTAAATAAAGAAAAATAACATCAATGAAAGTTAATTAAACTAAATTTTCAAAATATTAGATAAGATTCTTAAGATTTTTTACAAAAGTTTTAAAGCTTTTTTTAGCAAAATGTTATAATTTCATAAATTTCTATTAGAAAATGTAATTCAGGCTATTTAGCTTCTTTAAAGAACATTTTCAGGCGATAAGGATGTTGGACAAGAATTTGTAATAACTAAAGCTTTCAGAATTTATTTAAGATTTTTAAAAGCTTTTTTAATGTATTCTAAATTATTTTAAAAAAATACAATGAAAACAGTAAATTTTTGTAATTTTATGCATATTTTTCAAAAAATTAAAGAATTTTTTCACAAAAGCTTCAAAGCTTTTATTATAAAATGTGTGAAATCTTAAAAATAACATTGTTTTTTTATATAAATAACACCAGAAAACATTGAAATTCCTTTGATATTATAACTTGGTCAATGATTTAAAGAAATTTATAAAAAAAAAGCTTTTATAGCTTTTTTTATAAATCTTAAACCAATTAAGAAAACAGCTGATGAAATTTCTAAATAATGAAAAATAACATCAATTAAAGTTAACTAAACTAGATTTTGAAAATACGAGACAAGATCTTTAAGATTTTTTCACAAAAGCTTTAAAGCTGTTTTTACAAAATGTCATGATTTTATAAATTTCTATGGAAAAGTGTAATTTAAGCTATCTAGCTTCTTTATAGAACATTTTTAGGCGAAAAGATTTTGTAAAAGAAATTTTAATATCTAAAGCTTTTAAAGTTTATTTAGTATTTTTGAAAGCTTTTTTAATTTATTCTAAATTATTTACTACATGCATTGGAAACAGTACATTTTTTTAATTTAAAGTATATTTTTTAAAAATTAAAGAATTTTTTCACAAAAGCTTAAAAGCTTTTATAACAATATGTGTGAAATCTTGAAAAGACATTGCTTTTTATATAAATAACATCAGAAAAGATTGAAATTCCTTTGAAATTATAACTTGGTCAATGATTTAAAGAAATTTATAAAAAAAAATCTTTTATAGCTTTTTTATAAATCTTAAAGAAATTATGAAACCAGCTGATGAAATTTCTAAATAATGAAAAATAACATGAAATAAAGTTAACTAAACTAGATTTTGAAAATACGAGACAAGATCTTTAAGATTTTTTCACAAAAGCTTTAAAGCTTTTTTAGGAAAATATTATAATTATATAAATTTCTATGTAAAAGTTAAATTTTAGCTATCTAGCTTCTTTATAGAACACTTTTAGGCGAAAAGATATTGTAAAAGAAATTTTAATATCTAAAGCTTTTAAAATTTATTTAATATTTTGAAAGCTTTTTTAATTTATTCTAAATTATTTATTACATGCATTGGAAACAGTAATTTTTTTTAATTTAATGTATATTTTTAAATAATTAAAGAATTTTTTCACAAAAGCTTCAAAGCTTTTATTACAATATGTATGAAATCTTAAAAAAACATTGTTTTTTATATAAATAACATCAGAAAACATTGAAATTCGTTTGAAATTATAACTTGGTCTATGATTTAAAGAAATTTATAAAAAAAAGCTTTTATAGCTTTTTTATAAATCTTAAACAAATTACGAAAACAGCTTATGAAATTTCTAAATAATGAAAAATAACATCAATTAAAGTTAACTAAACTAGATTTTGAAAATACGAGACAAGATCTTTAAGATTTTTTCACAAAAGCTTTAAAGCTTTTTTAGGAAAATGTTATGATTTTATTAATTTCTATAAGAAAGTGTAATTTAAGCTATCTGGCTTGTGTATAGAACACTTTTTGGCGATAAGGATATTGTACAAGAATTTTTAATTCCTAAAGCTTTTACATTTTTTCAAGATTTTTGAAAGCTTTTTTATGTATTTTAAACGATTAAAAAAGTACATTGAAACAGTAAATTTCTCCAATTTATTTTATATTTTTCAAAAATTAAAGAATTTTTTCACAAAAGCTTCAAAGCTTTTACTATAAAATGTATGAAATCTTAAAAAAAATATTGCTTTTTATATAAATAACATCAGAAAACATTGAAATTCCTTTGAAATTATAACTTGGTCTATGATTTTAAGAAATTTATAAAAAAAAGCTTTTATAGCTTTTTTATTCATCTTAAACAAATTACCAAAACAGCTTATGAAATTTCTAAATAGTGAAAAATAACATAAATTAAAGTTAACTAAACTAGATTTTGAAAATACGAGACAAGATCTTTAAGATTTTTTCACAAAATCTTTAAAGCTTTTTTAGGAAAATGTTATAATTTTATAAATTTCTAAGGAAAAGTGTAATTAAATCTATTTAGCTTGTTTTTAAAACATGTTTTAATATGTATAGCCTAGACTATGAACAAGTTAAGAAAGTTATATAAAGACTCTTGAATGCAAACAATAATGGACACTTGCGGCATTGGAAATACAACCACATACCTTGAGGCTCACTCCGGATCAAACATTTGCTCTTGTGAATCCTTCCCACAATATTGTAGAATCCTCTTTTTAATCTTATCTAAGACCAGACGATCATGCTTCTGTCAAATTGTTCATAAGGTTAAATGGGAAGTAAAAGGAAGGTATAAATTATGTCATACAGGTATACAGTAAAAGCAACTATGACCAAAAATGTTTACACTTAAGGTACACTTATGTTGTAACTCACAAAAAAAATAGTTTTGTTTCATATCATACATAAAATCAATGAAAATATTCGTTTTTGTTTCTAAAATTACGACTTATATTCAATGTTGCTTATAAGCAACATTTCATAATAGCTAAAAATGAAGTGATACAGACCTGGAATTTATATCGGTTCATACTAAAGGCTCATATATTGATCTAATACCATCAAAATATTTTCAACTCACTTTAATATTGACCTGAAAAGCTTAACTAATACTTCTAAAATATGGTTTAAAAAAATGTTCAACATTTTTGAAACAATTTATAAACCTTATTTAAGCAAAATATAACAATTTGAATACAAATAATATTTATAACAAATTCTTAATTTAAATAAAAGTTTCTTCTTTGTTAAACCTCATTTTTTTAAGTGTCAGTCGGATATTATGTCAAAAAATGTATATAAATATATTAAGTACGAGTAGGTGAAGCCCAGAAAAAAAAAGTTATTTAATATAAATTTTCCACACACATCCGGCTAAATCCCTAACACAATTCAAAGGCATTTTCTACCACCAGCCAACAGCCAGAAACCTCCATTCGTTAACCAAAGTCTCGCCCTCATTGTAGGCCAACAACAATTTGCATAACAAAACTGAAAGAAAGATAAAATTTTGTAACCATTCTTTTTCCTTTGCTTTAAGGGAAAGAATTTTGTAAAAAGAGAAGGGCAAACTTTAGCAAAAAAAATGAATGATTACTTACAAAAGGAACCGCATATGATATACTAACAGCTTAAATATAAACGTGAGTTTATACAGACACATACATATATAAATAGTTATATCCTTACATATAAATAGTTTATAGCCTTTTGCTATAATAAATATCTGCTGGTGTCTGTGAGGCAATATCATATGGTAAATGGACTTTAAATAATAAATGAATTTAAAGAAAACTTTCTAGAACACGGTCATATTTTCAGACATTCTTATTTATAAACTCTTATATACACTCACACACATTCTAGCAGAGATTGTAAAGCATAACCTAAGGGATAGGGAAAGATGTTGATAACCCAGCAAAAGTTTAAGAAAGGAAAAATATAAAAAACTATAGAAAATTATTTAAAAAATGTATATTTATAATAAATATGAAAGACTTTAAACATTTTAACGAAAAAAAAAACGTCTATTGGGGATTCAGTAATTGATATCAATCGGAAATAAATTTGGTGTCATTTTCAATTTTACAACTTGCAATCATAGATGTTGCTTTATTTCTTTTTGTTGAAAAATTATTTATGATACACAAATTTAGCCTATAGCATTTCCATTTTCCTCTTTATGACCTCCACATTTCATAGTTTATTCAACAAAACTTGACTATCAAAATATGTTGCAACGAAAAGCAAAAAGTTTAAAGAGCAATAAACTATCAAAATAGGAAGAAAAAAAATATAAAAGAAATAAAATTTAAAAGATAAAAATGGCTTTAGATCTGACAAAAGATCTGGTTAAAGCTTTTAAAGATCTCTAAATAATGATTCATTTCGTATTTTTAATTTCTTTTTTTTTAAGAACATTTCGTTTAAGAATGAAAAAATATAAAAGCCCACGGGCGAGGTTTCGGCGAAGACTGATCTTCGCATGTAAACATTTTTATTTGCTGCTAATTAAGACTACGTCCGTTGTATGTTCTGCTAAATCTAAGTCAATTTTTGGATAGCCGAGGCTGTGGTATATGAATAGAGTTATTTGCTTATATATGCAATTTATCGGCAAATCCAATAATATTGGCCTCTTCTTTAATTTACAATTCTAATACTTCGTTGTCCATTATTTTTCAGAATAATGAAATTATAATTTAATATTGAGGCACCGACACTAAGGAACGAAATACCATTCGTTAGTCGGTGGCATTCAACAGGATCATATTTGTAAAACCTTCAGTGATTTTTGAATAATGTATTGTAAAGAGTGTTCCAAATGAAATTTGTAGTTGCATTATGTTGAATAAAACTTAAACCGTACAACATGAAAACCAAAGATTTTATAATATTGTCATGAATGTTTAAGTCATCCGCCCCATTGTTCAAAGTCCACTACTTATAGTTCCTCCCCTACTTTTCTAGAATGTTTAGTCTGTTGGTGTAGTTGTTGTTCTGTTTGTGTCCATAAACAGAACAACGTTTTTCTTTTAATGTTTTGCTGTAAGAGTCGAGCAGCATTTTCTCTTTATCTACGCTCTCTCTCTTTCTTTCTCTCTCTGTTGCTGTTAACTTCAGATAATCTATTTGTACAACAAATGTATGAGTGTGTTCTTGATCGTGTGAGAATGTATTGGAACATGCATGAACTTTCGTAAGCCACATTGTTAGTGTAATCAACGACAGCAGCGACTATATAAGGCCGATGAACAAATATTGTGGGAAGAGTTTTAATTGAGATGCGTATAAGAGAACAGTAAGACTAAGAATATTTGTAAAGCAATTTCGTGAAGTGTGTTTAAGTGATTAACTCTAGAGTTAATAAAAATATAACTTCATAAAATGACATAAAGTGTTTTAATTTTGTTTTCGGTTGTTTGCAAAAAGTTTTTAAACGTAACAATATAAAGATATTGCACTTCCATACATTGATTTGAAATATGGTCGTTTTGAAAAATCCCATAAAAAATAGAGTAGTCCGCTTTTAATCTAACTCGAAAACAACTAATGGATACGATTATTCAATGAGAGAAAGATAAGGCAATGAGAGAAAGCTAAGACACGCGTTTATATGTTTTTCATTGTTCTTTATCCACGTTAATTACACATTTGACAGGAAAAAAAGTTGTGGAGTGCAATATCTTTATATCATAAAGACTTTTCTAAGAGACTTTTAAACGCTATACATTTGTTATTATTGTTTTCACGTAAAATCGTCCCAGCAGTTTGTATAAGTACTAACATTCTTTTCATGATCCATTAAGTCATGTTAAGTAGGTCCCCCTTTAAAGGCGCAATTTCTAGTCATAGTTTTATCTTAGCTTTGAAAAGTGAGAGTGTTTTTCAATATCAATAAATCTAAAACAAATTGCCTATTTTTCAGTTTCGTTTTAAATTTAGTGTTTACAATGTTGTAAACAAGTCAAATGTCAACAAGTTGATGCCACATGTTGCAGTGTTTGCCAAATAAATATCAATAATGTTACATTAACAGTTAAGCAAAATGTTATTTTTGTTTACAGTATTCGACTGTCACTGAAACTTATTTAAATAACTTTCGTTTACACAAGTTTCTTGTTTGATTTTGGGATATTTAAATACTAGCGAAACCACTTAAATCGATACCACATATCAAACCTGACTATACCGATACACGCTTGCTTCTTAAATGAAAGTAAAAGTGTTGCAAGTAAAACACTTTTTACAAAAACTTGAATTTTTTGATAAATACTAAGTTTTATAAATGGGTTTAGTTTTACACAAAAAATTTCTCTAATTGGTTTTAGAAATGAGCAAACATAAATTTCCTTTTCAAAATCAATGCGTTTCAAAACTCATTATTTGTTGCATATTTAGCATTTTCCATCTATCTTTTTTTTGCTTTAAACCAATTTTTAGTGCTTGAAGTATCAGCTTAGCATTTGTTAGAGCTTTTCTTACGTGCCACATGCTGCAACATTTAAGTTGTTTATTGCCACTTAATGGTTTAATGATTTTAATTGCGTGTCTACATCTATGGAAGATGATTTTTGTATAATTTCAATGATTTTTACTTCTTGTTAAATCAAGAAACAAGAAACGAGATTAAATTAAAAGAAAATTTTAGATAAACTTTCGATTTTTAAATGATTTAAAATGTTTTTATAAATTTATAGTATAAAACCTCACTATGACTAGATTATGACTAGATTATGACTAGACTATGACTAGACTATGACTAGACTATGCCTAGACTATGACTAGACTATGACTAGACTATGACTAGACTATGACTAGACTATGACTAGACTATGACTAGACTATGCCTAGACTATGACTAGACTATGACTAGACTATGACTACATTATGACTAGACTATGACTAGACTATGACTAGACTATGACTAGACTATGACTAGACTATGACTAGACTATGACTAGACTATGACTAGACTATGACTAGACTATGACTAGACTATGACTAGACTATGACTAGACTATGACTAGACTATGACTAGACTATGACTAGACTATGACTAGACTATGACTAGACTATGACTAGACTATGACTAGACTATGACTAGACTATGACTAGACTATGACTAGACTATGACTAGACTATGACTAGACTATGACTAGACTATGACTAGACTATGACTAGACTATGACTAGACTATGACTAGACTATGACTAGACTATGACTAGACTATGACTAGACTATGACTAGACTATGACTAGACTATGACTAGACTATGACTAGACTATGACTAGACTATGACTAGACTATGACTAGACTATGACTAGACTATGACTAGACTATGACTAGACTATGACTAGACTATGACTAGACTATGACTAGACTATGACTAGACTATGACTAGACTATGACTAGACTATGACTAGACTATGACTAGACTATGACTAGACTATGACTAGACTATGACTAGACTATGACTAGACTATGACTAGACTATGACTAGACTATGACTAGACTATGACTAGACTATGACTAGACTATGACTAGACTATGACTAGACTATGACTAGACTATGACTAGACTATGACTAGACTATGACTAGACTATGACTAGACTATGACTAGACTATGACTAGACTATGACTAGACTATGACTAGACTATGACTAGACTATGACTAGACTATGACTAGACTATGACTAGACTATGACTAGACTATGACTAGACTATGACTAGACTATGACTAGACTATGACTAGACTATGACTAGACTATGACTAGACTATGACTAGACTATGACTAGACTATGACTAGACTATGACTAGACTATGACTAGACTATGACTAGACTATGACTAGACTATGACTAGACTATGACTAGACTATGACTAGACTATGACTAGACTATGACTAGACTATGACTAGACTATGACTAGACTATGACTAGACTATGACTAGACTATGACTAGACTATGACTAGACTATGACTAGACTATGACTAGACTATGACTAGACTATGACTAGACTATGACTAGACTATGACTAGACTATGACTAGACTATGACTAGACTATGACTAGACTATGACTAGACTATGACTAGACTATGACTAGACTATGACTAGACTATGACTAGACTATGACTAGACTATGACTAGACTATGACTAGACTATGACTAGACTATGACTAGACTATGACTAGACTATGACTAGACTATGACTAGACTATGACTAGACTATGACTAGACTATGACTAGACTATGACTAGACTATGACTAGACTATGACTAGACTATGACTAGACTATGACTAGACTATGACTAGACTATGACTAGACTATGACTAGACTATGACTAGACTATGACTAGACTATGACTAGACTATGACTAGACTATGACTAGACTATGACTAGACTATGACTAGACTATGACTAGACTATGACTAGACTATGACTAGACTATGACTAGACTATGACTAGACTATGACTAGACTATGACTAGACTATGACTAGACTATGACTAGACTATGACTAGACTATGACTAGACTATGACTAGACTATGACTAGACTATGACTAGACTATGACTAGACTATGACTAGACTATGACTAGACTATGACTAGACTATGACTAGACTATGACTAGACTATGACTAGACTATGACTAGACTATGACTAGACTATGACTAGACTATGACTAGACTATGACTAGACTATGACTAGACTATGACTAGACTATGACTAGACTATGACTAGACTATGACTAGACTATGACTAGACTATGACTAGACTATGACTAGACTATGACTAGACTATGACTAGACTATGACTAGACTATGACTAGACTATGACTAGACTATGACTAGACTATGACTAGACTATGACTAGACTATGACTAGACTATGACTAGACTATGACTAGACTATGACTAGACTATGACTAGACTATGACTAGACTATGACTAGACTATGACTAGACTATGACTAGACTATGACTAGACTATGACTAGACTATGACTAGACTATGACTAGACTATGACTAGACTATGACTAGACTATGACTAGACTATGACTAGACTATGACTAGACTATGACTAGACTATGACTAGACTATGACTAGACTATGACTAGACTATGACTAGACTATGACTAGACTATGACTAGACTATGACTAGACTATGACTAGACTATGACTAGACTATGACTAGACTATGACTAGACTATGACTAGACTATGACTAGACTATGACTAGACTATGACTAGACTATGACTAGACTATGACTAGACTATGACTAGACTATGACTAGACTATGACTAGACTATGACTAGACTATGACTAGACTATGACTAGACTATGACTAGACTATGACTAGACTATGACTAGACTATGACTAGACTATGACTAGACTATGACTAGACTATGACTAGACTATGACTAGACTATGACTAGACTATGACTAGACTATGACTAGACTATGACTAGACTATGACTAGACTATGACTAGACTATGACTAGACTATGACTAGACTATGACTAGACTATGACTAGACTATGACTAGACTATGACTAGACTATGACTAGACTATGACTAGACTATGACTAGACTATGACTAGACTATGACTAGACTATGACTAGACTATGACTAGACTATGACTAGACTATGACTAGACTATGACTAGACTATGACTAGACTATGACTAGACTATGACTAGACTATGACTAGACTATGACTAGACTATGACTAGACTATGACTAGACTATGACTAGACTATGACTAGACTATGACTAGACTATGACTAGACTATGACTAGACTATGACTAGACTATGACTAGACTATGACTAGACTATGACTAGACTATGACTAGACTATGACTAGACTATGACTAGACTATGACTAGACTATGACTAGACTATGACTAGACTATGACTAGACTATGACTAGACTATGACTAGACTATGACTAGACTATGACTAGACTATGACTAGACTATGACTAGACTATGACTAGACTATGACTAGACTATGACTAGACTATGACTAGACTATGACTAGACTATGACTAGACT